>JAQIVA010000045.1:0-17016 GCA_034697525.1 Lithobius microps | reverse complement strand
AGACGCAATTTCTAATTGTCAAAGTCGTGCCATAGTGATAAAGAGGCAATAACGGGTCCATTATACGATAAAACACTTTCAAATTTTAAATTAATTTTTTGTACATGTTTTCATATACGACTGCAAATGATTCAAATTTCTGGAAGCAAACAGTATTTACAAACGAAATCGTTGTCATGGTTCATCTCAAATTCCTCATTCATAACAAGTTTACCGGTGTATGTGGTCGAAGCAAAGAAAAAAATCAAAAGTACTATCATCCTGATTTGTATTAACAAATATCTTTAAGGGAGAAACCCCTACACTAAATTTAAAATTAGAAAATGATATAATGTTATTCGTCTTTAAAGAAGTTGGGATTGAGGCAACATATCTTCCACCACCAACTCTTTGGAGAAAAGGAGCTTTTAGTGTATTTTCAGCGCTTATCCGCAGTTGAGAAAATAAATGGAGAATTAGATTTCTTTATTCCAACTTGGGACTAATAATTTGAGGAGTTTAAATATAAATCAAGAAAATGCTGATAATGATTTGGTCGTATCTTATTGAATTTAGACATTGAAACACTTATTACCTTTGGTGGTTTATAACTAGGCCGGCAACTGATATTTTATTATTAAAGTAGGAAAATTTGTTGTGTTGAATACGGCAAGACATATTACCATGATATTTAGGCTCAAGGCCTAAATATCAGCTCAAGTAGTTCTTAAAAATTTAGGAATTTTTCTATTTTCCCGTGAGTAGCCAGAGCAACTGGTTTTACAATAATAAAGATATTATGAAGTGTGTATACTAGATGGAAAGAAGTCATTAGCAATGAGTCAATTATATTAATAATTAGCTCTTTAATAAAGGTAACATCTGTTCAACTGATTAATCACTCGAGATCCGGGTAGAACTTATGAGATGACTTGACAGTTCGGATACGCGTAGCGGTCTGAATTGGTGATCAAAAAATTAGAAGTTCCTGGGACGAAGAAGCCCCGAACTATACTTTTAACTTAATATGGTGTTTAGCACTAACGCTTTGACAATATCTCACTTTCGGTGTCTACTAAATCAACCAACCACTACCTTGGTTGAGATATCCTTCTTAAATTTTCTCGCTTGAAAATCCATCAGTGCAATTATTTTGCAGATCAATTCAAAATGATACCTAACCTCATTCATAGAAATACTCGAAAGTGGAGATGTGCTTTATTTATTCACATTCACCTTAGACAAAAAACTCGATATAATTCCCCGCTGACAGTAAAGAAATCATTTTTTTACTTTGCGTCAGTTGCACCATTCCTTTTCATCTTCAAACGGCTCTGACTGACTTATTATCATGTATGACACTAAAATGAGTATCCTTTAAAACGAACAGAAACGATACAAGCATTTTAATGCCTAGTTTGTTGAATAAATTTAAATTAAACGTCGCTCGTTTGTCAAAACCCATTACATGTACTGTGATTTCATAAGAGCTAACAATAGTCATGCACTGCATTACGTCCCGAGAATTCTGTTTGGTAATTTCACAGGCCTACCATAAATTGAACTTTACTAATAAACTCGCTGGTCGCATGAAGAATGGCCTTTTTTTAACAAAATAAAATCATTTCAAAAGTTATAAAACCAAAAGGAACTGTGCTGTCTCGGATGCCTCAATGTCGTGGGATATTTGCTTCTCAGTTTTGAGGTCTAATTTATGTGCTACTAATTAATGCTTTGATCCTGCTTGTAGCTTGAATATGAGGTTTTTGAGCAAATTTTGAGCTAAAGATCGATTACCACTTCAATAGACTTAAAGAAATAACTGCTTATGGTAAAAAGTAATTCCTTTCTTTGATATTTTTCATCTGTATCTATATGTTTGAGGTAAATGCCTACTGTGAGAGCCAACTGCATCGGCCTGGATTGGTAATCCTAGTCTCATATAGAGACAAATCCTGTCTAGACCTTTACCGGTCTTCCAGGCTGACGCAGGCCCCTTTGTGTTGTTAAACCCCATGAAACCGTTTGAGTGTACGACTCAAAACAAGCGTGGACACGAGCGGAATATCGATCCAAAAGGTATGACGCCGAAGGAGCCTGCCAAAAATTGTAGTGTAGAAGAAGTCAATTAATAATTAATGTAAACAAAGTTCAGCTCAATCTAACGCAGGAAAGCGGCAGCAAAAATTGATGAATCTCCTTTTTAACAAATACACGTGAATTTATTTCTTCGCACCGATGCACATTCAGAATTATCCAAGTGATAATTTATTGCTTTAATTAATTGGTGTAAATTAACTGAAAAAATGGGCAGGTTCTAACTCTTCAATGGATGTGACCGCTTGAGGTAGAAAAAAATCCGATAGTGACTGATACATATTCATTCGCTGAAATTTTTACGTCAACGTAGCTAATGTTATAGATACCTGCTTAAAATAGTGCCCAGCAGCAATAATTAATGCTGTTTTAATATTAAATTCAAGGGAAAGCGGTTCAATAGCAATGAGTAAAGAATCGACTGCCACCTAAAAGAGCGCAGATGTTAAAAAAGCATTCAAACTGTTCCGTATTAATTAATACTTGAGATTTTAAGGTAGCAAGGGTTGCTATTTATTTAATCAAATCTGTTTTGTTTCTATAAAATGTTCTGCAAGTCAGGCACAAGCCCATAGGTTAAAAGCGCACCCCGTCTAGATGTTTGCGACGTTGACCGGAGGCCATCGGCAGGGGTTATATAAGTGCTTTGAAACCAGTGGTTGAGTTCTCTAAACAACCGTCATATCCCACCAGACGCATGGAAAAAACGTCAGCAAAGCGGGACAGTGCACAATCGCCTCACTAGCATGCTGTCGTATTCACGTCTAATGAGCTCTTGGGAAGCTTTATTCAGCAAATTATTAGGCAGGGGTTACAATATAGTGTTTGGATGACGAAAATGGGCAAGAATCGCTTATATGATATGAAAGATCTCATTAAAAAGGCATTTCAGATGTTGTGTGCCACTATTTAGGCCTCTATCAATGTAATAATCCTTATTCTAATTAGTATAAAAATCAGCATAATTGTTTTCAGTATTTTGATCTTAATTTTCAGTTGCCACTGTAAGAATTCTGGTCAACGATCAAACCTGGCAATATTTGAGTCTTGAACTGGTGAGCATAATTGTCTATAAGGCAAACAAGTCGTTATCAATGATAAAATAGATACTACCTATATTCTAGTGTTATTAAGAAATTTGTCAGTCTTAACAGGAAATAGTATGAGAGGCTTGTTGCGAAAAACGGTCTATTTTAAAGTCAGTTTGCAAACAATTTATGGAAATAACATTTTTTTAAATTTCCAAGCAAGTGTTGTGCCACTACCTTTACCCACGAATTCAATCTTTCCTACAAAATTGTACAACTTTTGGTAGGCCTTTTAGGTCTGTGTAATGACCAAACAGAAAAGTACACGTTGATACACTATTTTGGCTTTTTGATCTGATGGCACCAAGCTCTGATGAATGTAATGAAATGGATTCTGCATCACTTCTGATTGTGATAACACAAATAAGTGCTAAAATGGCTTACATTTATTGACATCAAACGCAGAATCACAGGATTCAGCACCCGAGGGTAAAGCAATTGTAAGGATACACAAACTTCAATCTTAAACTCGAACGCCACAGATGAATGTATAAAAGAAACAATTTTGGCATTTCCTTCCGATCACGACTAAATAGGTACCCACCACATTTTCGGTCGTCGTGCAGTAAGATTTGTCTTTCTTTACTTTTTATAGCATTTGAAGCATTTGAAACCGATGTGGAATATCCTTTAAATCCAGCTTATTTTAATTATTCTAAGTTGTGTGCACCTTAGACTATGGCATTTCCATTCACACTTCCTTGGACAGTAAAAAACAAGTCTTATTGATCGACATACATAGGGCTCTGATTTATGTTCATAAGCGAAATTATTTTCCAAGTTTTTGATAATCTTATAAAATTACCAAGTGAATTAACTTGATTTAGCTAAATGCTCTATTGCTATCATTATGGTGATTTAACGGTTAGCATGAGGTTAAACGTTAGAGGAATGACATTTTTCTTATGCAAAAATTCCCTTTTCTTATGGGTGTGTATGAAAAAGCTTGAGTAATGTCCTTGAATCACTATAATATGTAAAATTAGTAAACACTTTACCTTGTATTTATTTACATGAAAGCACTTTCTTGCAATTTTACATATTTTAGATCTTCTCAAAACGAAGCAACCTTTGCGGCAGTGGAAAGCAGATATTTTTGAGTTTAGGTTCCTTAAAAAAGTAAATTTCTTTGTCACATTGCAAATGCCGGATGGATTGCACTCGTGAAATGCCATTACACCAACCGTTAAAGTAAAATTATAAGGCCCAGGTACCACTAACGCTTTTTACGAATCCATTACTGTATATCTCAACAAATAACCATTGCTTAATAAATGGTATTGCATTGAAACGCTACTTAAATGATCAAGTTAGAAAGCCTATTGTACAAGAATCTGAAGGATAAATAATGAACGGTACGCCTTATTTCTACATTTTAGTAATTCACTCCATCAAACAGCTCAACTTATAATGGTCCAAAACATCCTTGCATCTTTAAAGGTTGTTTATTTAAATTGTATTTAAAAAAGGAAATTGCTAAATTACAAGTAATCTCTGAAGCAAAATCACCCATGAAAAAAATTCCAAAAATTGTATTCCTGTTCTTTTGAATCGAAGGTATTGAAATTAGAGCTCAAAGTAGAAATGTTTACAGTATGATAGATTAAATCCTCTTTCTAATACACTTCTACTTGAAAATATTGGCAATAAATGCTTTCTCAAAGTAAATATTGTGCAGATAGGCCTTTGACCATCGTGTATATTCCCAAGGAATAAACTTCTGTTTAAATTATTTAAAACATTTCTCTAAAGATCTATTTATGATACAATAGCTTCGAAAATCATGTCTAATTTCGCTCCTCTATTAAATAATTTGCATTGATCGCGAGTTGTGCCACATTAGATGGGAAACGAAATCATATTGCAATGTCAAGTTGGAGAAGATGATGCAATCAAGACCCATTAGCTCCCCATTGATGATTTATGCAAATGTTTCTACCTATTTCATATAATCTGGAAATTTATCATTCAAAGTTCATAACATTCTTATAAGTTGTGGAAAATCTGCCTATCTTCCTATTCTGATGCTCCTCTTGATCAGAGAAGGACGCTATCCTTGATTTTAAATCATATTGCTATACGCAAGGCTTCAAAGTCGCTAATTTTTATAAAAATGGATCCTAGGATTAGAGGGCGGTTCTTCAAAATTCATTTTATTTGGAAAATAGGTATAAAAGATATGTCTTTAATTTACGATTGAAACAATGAAAATAGTACTTAGTTCTATTTTAAGGAAATAATTTTATTTCTACCATCCATTATTACTTGGTATATCTTCATTCATCTTTAGATAGAAATATTGTACTCCGTCCATTTAACCACGGTTCAAACATTTTTGAACCAAGCAAATGGCCGACGTACAGCAATTTAATTTGTTTTGGATCTAAAAAAATGGATTTTTGTGAAATGCAAAAATATATGCTTTGATGAATCTCTTAAATCGGAAAGCTAATATAAGATCTGATGTGTTATTTACTGCCGCAATAGAAATACCATGGTTAGCAATATATCACGCATGTATAAACATTCTGTCTTTAAATACAGATGAATTTCACCGTAATCTTTGGAGATTTTAGATACTGCATAAGACGTTTGATAGTCATTTATCCGAAAATGTTGCTATTAAAAATCATTCTGTACTGAATAACAGATCATACGGTTTTTTTATGAAGTAAAGAAGGATAATGACATATCTACTTTGATTTTTTCAAATGGAATTTGTATTTTAGCCATTTTGAAAGGTAAATTTAACCATTTTAAACATGATTTGCGCAATGGTTTCAATTGCCCACTATGTATATTAGTAGATACCTTAATATTTGGGGTATATTAAATTAATAAAAATACGTGCTTGATCAATGGCACTTATGGGTAAAATTATAAAAATATTGCTCTTAAGTTTGATTTAAAAACAATTTTGCTAGATAATTATTTCTTATAATATACTATCACTTTGGCAAAATCCGAATTTCATCAAAGCAACAATTTCATCAAATTATATTTTTGTGATGCTCTTTTTATTCCCACTCGTTATTTACGGGGCGATATAATAAGTTATGAAATATTAACCATTTATAATGAAATAGAGAGTCATATGTCGCAAACGTTTGCCTAGGCGGAGACCAGAGAAGAAAGAAATTAGGGAAGTGTTCCGACCCTCTCTTGCACTGATATGATGAGAGACGCGTTGCAAAAAATCGGGACTACGGGGCTGCGGTGGCTAGAAGAAGAAGGAAACGAAAGAAGAGGAAAGCAAGTAGCACACACAGTGAATGTAAGTTTGTTATACTTACAAAAACACTGCCGATTCCTGTTGTCAGTCCCTCTTTTACGGTCTCAGAGTAGAATTTTCGGCTAATTCCATTTCGATACCAGCATTCTCCTCTCGGCAACGAATCTGAAGTTCTGGGTGCTGGGAGAATACACTACATTTCTAGTTAAAGGAAAACATGATTTTTGAGACCATTTCCCTCATGAAAATCGTTTCTCTTTAACCTGCGGAATATCCATAATTCAAAGTGGGGATAGATTCTGGCTGAGCCACTTCTAGGATGTTCTTGTTTTCATTTTACTCCATTTCCTTCGAAATTTTACCCATCCAGCAAAACATACATGCATTTGAAAGCTTTAATAATTATACCTAATGAAAGTGAAATGATTTTGATCAATTATAAGATATGCTATAGTAGCAATTACGAATGAAAACGTTGCTAATAATTGGATGTATTGCCAGCTACCAAAACCAATCACATGGAATGCTTCATCAAATTGTGTTGTAAAATGTAATAATATCCCTTATTAGACTTTCGCCTTTTAAAAACATTTTTGAGTAAGTTAACGACATCTCAAGTCACGTGCGTTTTCTACTAAGGCTGAGCATTCTCATAGTGTCTGATTAATGTGTTATTGTGGTTGCTGGAATGATGACAGCTAATAAAAATTGTGCATGTGCACAACCTATTGATTATCTGCAGCAAACTGCTCATAAAGTAGGAAGATTTTGCTTCTCAAATTGCTAAGGAAAACAGTGAAGGTAGACTTCAGGTGCCCGTAAAATGAAAATGACATTTTAGCAGATATGTTTGCTTAAAATATTAAATTTGAACAGATTAGTGGACTATCTACTCAAGTCGACAGATTTGATTCGCACCTGCCTAAAATGCTGCTTTCCATCCTGCTAAGTCGAAGAATGAGTCTGGCACAGTCACCTGAACAATATTTTCTTAAATACCAGAATTTACGATCATATTGACTTCGAAATATCTAATTTACATGGCAAAGATCTTTGGTATAAAACGAATGAATTGACCCTTTAGCGATTCAAAGGTTTTCTACTGGTTTTGCGAAAATCACATACCTAAATCTCAGCACTATGGATCCTTACGTAAACTGTAGATGGCGTTTCCAAAGAAATTAGCGGTTCGAATTGTCCCAACATTTGATTAAGGGAACATGCTCAAAAACTTGCGGCTGCTGAAGCTAAAGTGTCTTACTACTTAAGCTGGGGATAAAGACATCTGCTTTGAAATCAAATCATAATGTTAACCATTAAAAGAAAACTTTTTTGTTATGAAGATAAACGGGCATGCTTAGAAATTCAAAGAGCCCAATGTGTATGACTAAGGGCTTCTGTGCAAGGTCTTCCAGATCCATAGGTCTTTGAATTAGAGCTAAGAAGATCCAACAAATATCTGCCTTGCGAAAAGACTAAGGGCGAAATCGCGTTAATGCTGCATTGGGTAACGTCCTGAGGCAGTTACCCGATTCATGGCCAGATAGTCTCCAAATGAGCTTTCGTCACCAATGCAAAGTACAGCGAATCATTCGATTTTCTCATAAACAGCAAATGTTAACTTAATTGGTTATATAAATGTTTTCGCTCGCATTATTTACTTTTTTGCAAGTTTTATAGCTTTTTCTAAATTAGGTATATAATACGGTTATTATAAGTTACCTGGAATGAGGAGAGGTGACCGACTGCAAGAGACGAGACGCGTAATAACCCGAAAAGCACATTCTACGAATTAAAAATAGTCATATTCACAGCATTAACAACTATACATATCTTACTTTTGAAAACGAAAAGGGAAAAATCGATGGTTCTAATTAATCAGTTAATTTTAAAAACCATTTTCTCAAAAGCAACATTTACATTCATTGTTCTAAAAGAATATGCGTGTGCCATTCCGATAGAAAATCGAGGTTCATAGTGAAAATTGATTTCATATATATTGGATAATCTAACGTTTGCCTTATATGTTTCATAATACTTCCAGAACTGAACATTTTTTCATTGAGTGGTGGTTTTTATTTTAGAGGATTTTGACACCGAATTAATGGCGTTTCAGGAGTCATTGTCTCAAAACAAGCAATGACTGCTGCCGTTGAAGGAGAGGGAAAAAACGTTTTCATTAAACCACCAGATGGTCGAATGCTGATGTTGTCTGCCTTCTACGAACAGCAAAATGTGTCGTCGGCAGGAAAGTGGTTTCCGTTCATGCAAAAAACAATAGCAATCTTCTAGTTATTTTGTCCAAAAAGGGATTATCAGTGACAAAGTAATACGGGTTACCTGCCTGAATGAACGTGATTTCTTTTTCGAATTTCTCAAATTCCGACCCGTTCAGAAGCAAGCCTGAAGTCATTTAAGACTGACTTTATGTCCTTCTTGACTAATGTGTTGAAACTATTTCGAGTTAGGTGATGGGTTGCACAAAAGTTCCTTAAAGTACAAAATGAGTTGTCTGAGTAATGCTATATGAATTCCATGTTGGTGCTCCCAGAGGTGTAAATGTAGCAGAAACGCCTCTGAATGCCTTGAATTTCAAGAGGAACGCCCAATTAGAGAAGGAAAAATGTCGTCCTCAGCAAAGCCCTGGTTTGGTCGAATGCAAATAAAATTGCTAGAGATGATTCGCAAGTCAATTTCACCTGAAATAGCACAATGATTACCAACAGAAACCGGGTTCCATTGAAAAAAAAACTGCACAAATTTGGATTCTTCAGAAGATCTGCAGTCGGGAAAACTGTGTTCTCATAGAAAGCACATTTTTCAAAGCGATTAGTTTGGAAAAGCAGATACCTTCAAAATGAGTCTGTCTCTCTGACGAATAATCGTTTACATTATATGCAACCTCCGGCAGGCGATTGTACATTTAAGATAGAAAAAAGCATTAATCCCAGACTTTTGCTGTATTACAATAGTAAAACATGGAGTCTGGGGTTGTATCAAGTTAATCTGGGTTGGTATTTTTTAGAAATACGTTACCATGTCATTGATTTCTTTCAAGGAAAATGATTATCAGCCTAGATTATTTAGGAATTTTGGGCTACCAGACCATTCAAGAACTGTTTCCGTAGGCGGCACGAGCAGGATCATCCGATTAAATTGAGCATCTCATCTGACCACCGTAATCCCAGACCCCTATCCTATCACTTAAGAGCTGTTATGGTCGATAGTAGTTATTTGAGTTGAAAATTGAGTTCCCTCGCAGCCGTAGTCTCTAAGGGAGATAGATTGCGGTGATTTAACTGCAAAATAGATTATAATCATTTTAGAATTTAATTTTTCTCGGAATCAATTTCTTGGTGAATTGAGCCCGTAATTGACGAAAAATGTGGACCTACACTAGATTAAAATACTTTGTTGATTTTTTAAGGTATTTCCACTATTTGGTACAGCCCATGTGGATAATATAAAAATATCAATATCTGCGGTTCCCCATGTTATAGTTTAAAATGGAATACATTGAAACATTTTACATCAGGGCAACTCATCTCTCCATCACCGCAACCTCCTGAACTGTACCTCATCAGTGAGGAACATTTGTATAGGATTTTAGAGATACAATAAGAGCTCGATTTCCGTAACTACCTCCATTGATTCTCAAACTCCTTGGTGAATTTATTGTACCTGCAGAAGTTTGAGCTAAATTTACTTCAGAACCATCAATTAATGGTTTTCATGGCCCAATAATTTGGAGGCTGCAATTGCGGCAAAAGATAGAGCTATATTATATTTAAAAATGTTGTTTATCTTTCACAGTGTTTATATTATTTTGTCCAAACTGCCTTTCTTTTAGTTTGAGCTCTTGTATTTTCTCCATATCAACGCTGATATGTGCAATAAAACAATTGGCGGGTTTATATTTGACTCAAAAATGGTTGCTTAAGATATCCCATAATATTTCCAAGATAAAGCCAACAGGATTTATCATGTTTTACGTGTACAAAAGGAAATTATATCACCGCATCCATGTTAATTTATAATTGATGAAATTGAGAGAGACTAACTAGAGAGGGACGCTTCCTTTTTAACTATAACATAAATTAAATTAACAACCGCAATTTGCTACCTCGTCTAACAAGATTTTCTCAAAATGCAAAAATAATAGTAAAAATAAGACAAGATAAATGAATGAACAGTAACGATTTATTTTATCTTCATTAACCGATACAATGAACGTATTTTGCCTTGTTTTCAGCCTTGCAATCAATGAAATCGATGACATCTTGCAACCACTTCCTAAAATCGCAAATAAACCATGTCAAATCGCATCCCACAGCATAGTGGACTACAAAGTCACTGGAGTCGAAGGGAAGTAGTTCATCAATTTCAAACTTTTCAATGGCACGAAACCGCGCACCAGTATATATTGTTAAATTTATCACTTTACATTTGCACGACAACTTAGTACAGTTACTCATTTAGAGGTTGAAGAACGGTCTTGACGATTTCATGTTTGTAACAAAAATGCGGCTTTATGACAGTTGAAACAGTGCAGTCTTATTTAGTTTATCGTTCAATGAAATGGCTATTCGTTGAAGTTGCAATGATGATTTGCTGCAACATGAATGACAGGTGCTATCTTCCCACTTATCTCGCTCTCAGATATTGCTCTGAGATCATCATCAATTTACTATTCTATGTAACTAATTTTTTAAGAAAATAACTAGATACCTCACGATTTAATTGCAACGGCGAAATTACAAAATAAGGATTTGATTAAAATCTAATGAATACATGTAGAGCAAAAACTGAATGTAACTCGACCATAGAAACTGCTAACGAATATCTAATAGTCCTTAAAATATAACGCCGAAATCCCAGCTTAGCGTTATTCAATATTATTGAGCGTGTCTTGATATTCTGACAGGCATCTCTAAACGATCTTTTAGCTCTAATCTTTTCCAACGAAGCGGAAGATAATTTATAATAATTTGCAGTTCCCAATCATTGTTAATAGTGCTAACTAATTGCTGGAAATAATAAATTCAGTGGACCAATTTATAATTATGATAATTATTTTTTTGTTGAAAGAACTTGCGCATCTCTGCTAAAACATCATTACTTTTACCATACTTTCACATTAAAATTACGAAGCTAAATGTGTATGGGGTTATGGGTGAGGAACTAAGAGCCTCACCGTACAATTCGAAGCAGTACAGTTGATCAACATCTCTTTTAAGCTTTTACGCCGTTAGTATTGAAACGAATGATTTCTGCTACTATGGAAATAAACATATATGCACTGCCAACTCCGCTGCATTTGCATAATAGAATTCAAAGGTAGTTTCATTCCGATTTTAAGATTCATTTTCTTTTATTAAAAAATTGATTCCGAGAAATAAAGTTCTCTACAAAAATAGAGGCGGAACCCATAATGTGAGTTGAAATATGCATAAGTGTAATAAATTCATGAGTGTAGGTTTTATTTTGCTGTCTTGTCAGCAAGTTCACTGGTTTGTAACTCAGAGGTCATCAAAACAACTATACAGATTCTGTTGAATCAATAAAAAGGAAATTGAAACCTCGCCCACGCATTTTTAAGATTTCCATACCTTTCTTTGCAGTTGGAAATAATAGTATGAATTATGAATATAATAAATTTTTTTGTCAAATGGAAAGGAAAATAATAACTTTTGAAATGTTTAAAACATCTACTGGGAAATTTGGCCACGCTGAAAAACCGGGTTCATTGGTATTTGATGATCTTATCCACCGCTCATTTTGATGTGAAATCGAAGTTTAAAAGCCGTAGCTCAGACATGGCAGTTGAAAATTTAATTTTCTACGTCAGAAATATGTGAATACCGTGACTGCAATTGAGTAAAAGAAGCTGTCTAAGGCAATGACACTCTGTACAATTTTGTACACAGATAATTCCCTTAGCTGTCCTCTACGTGTAGACCCAATTTTGTTGACACCATTCACTATGAAGTCATTACAGGGAGATGGTTTCCCTGTGTGGAGGTTATCCTCTTCATAACTAGTCAAAACATTCAGTCCTTGTGATATTTGCTCTGAAAAACCAAGACTTCACGACATGTTTCGAAAGCCCTTTATTTATGTATCCTGCCTATAAAAACATTATGATTATTACTTTTTAGTTAGACAAATTGCCTGCAAATGCTGAGGTTAGCTGGATATAATCGATCCTTCCGATGATCAACGCAAAAATAATTCTGTCAAATGCCTCGGAATTGTGGTTATAAGGCACTTTTCTAACCAAGAAATGTAAAATTAGAAAGATGTTGATGCTCATGAGATCATAAAGATTGCATTTGCACATTTGCATTGCATTTTTTAAGAATAACGCTTTCAATTCTGTCGATTGCATAATTAAATAAAACGTAATTTTTCTTCAATGTCGCAATCACTAAAATTCGTCTTATTTGGAAAAGGTCTTTATTTTGTATCGTTTTAGGACAAATGTTAGAAATTAATTATCAAGTGAAGGTTTCGCAAGGAATAGTTTGATCTTACTAAAGGCGTTGACTTAATCCATAATAAGACGTTCCGATTATGTCGTTACGATGCTGTGAGTTTGGTTTGACGTAAAAAAGAGTGAATAGAGGAATTATCAGATTTGCTTTGAGATGGTCCAGCGGGAAAATTAGATGAAGCGTAAGTTTTATTAAGATTAAGATAAACTCTAACACCTCAATTTTAACGTGTGAATTTTAAGAACTTACCAGGATTCCAATGAAATACCTACTTTATCGTCAGAGTACCAAAAGGGGATAGAAAATTAGGCGTTTTCGGCAATGAGCAAGTTTTTACAAAGTTTAATAATTTTCTCGTTTATAAAATTGACTACTGAATTCATTTTTTACGGCAAAAATTGAGTAATTGTGTGTGATAACTTTTAAAATGTCGGTAAGAATAGAGCTATGAGCTCAATGGAAATCAATTCCTTTAAGCTGGTCTATAGTGATTTTATTGTGATGTAACTTAGAACGTTCGATAATAGTTTCCTTTGTATGGTTCCATTCAGTTTTTCTCGTCAAAACTGTATTGGACTTTTAATTATTCTTTTTTCTAGAATTTTCCAGCTTCATCTTAATTTTCAAATGTTATAGTCACATAATGAAGGATAATACCTTTATGTTCCAAAATTATAGTGAAAGTTAAAACGATTTTGTTATTCGTGTTTTCATTACAGCGGTGTGGGGAAGATTTTGACTGTTTTTCAAAATCTATCTATTGGTTTATGATCATCGTTTTCAATTCCATCCTTTTGAATTCAAACATAAGTTTTTTGAATGATTTTCAACCCACCTCTGTATGGAGAGTTAACAGATAATTTAAGTTAGCTCAAATTGATCGATTTTATTGCTCCAAATGCAAGGAAATGAAATTTATAGAAATGAACAGAAGAAAATAGCGCTACCGGACTAGTAACTGAAGAGATTTTCCACTTGGAAAATATTGCATTTCAGCAGACAAATATTAATAGAAACATTCATGTTACCTGCTGTTTTGATGCTTCCTTGTATAAGTTTAAACATTTCTCAACCACAACAAGTCCACTGGTTTGTCATGCTAAGTTCATCAAAATAACTCGCATTTGCATATTTCTGTGATTCTGGGCAAATTTCAAGAAGGGAAGTTTAATGACCACATTTTTCTAAGTATCTTCATAAAAAGAACAAAACCATCCTACATATCTTTGTTGGATTAAAGGAATGCTTTGAAAGGATATAAACAGTATGTTTGTACGTCGGTCTTTTTTAAAAGGAAATGTTTTAAAATGCCAAATGGTAATGCATTGCCTCCGCAGTAGGTGCCTTTTGAAAATAGCCATGTGGAAAATATCAAACTGAGAATGTGTGCTCTTCCACAGATATACACATGTAAACAATCTTATTTCCAAGCCATAAATAACAAGTTTTATTTTATTTTCTATCTCTAAGGTACAGTGCCACAACATTTATCAAAATAAAGTGATATAATGCTTTTGATTAACTATATTTCCAAAGGAAACCTATCTATCTTAAAGTCCATCATTAACTGACATTTTGTAATATTGAGTTCTCCGCACCTAATTTTTAAATGTTTAACTATTTACAAAACTTTGATGATTTTATCGTTGGTTTCAGGTCATCTTTGCAACGAGAAATTGTGAAATCATGAATAAAAATACTAATTCTTCAAAAGGCTTAGTAGATGTTTTGAGTTTGAGCAAATAATAAACTATTACGATAGAATTAAAATTTTTCCTTTTTATAAAAATTCTTTCTGCATTTTACCATTCTTTATTTTTTAAATTTTAAGACCATTTGGAGATCTGAATTTTCTATGAAATACTCTGGATTAGAGAAAATGGAGGCTGTTTTGATGACCTAAGAAATACAGAAAGGTAAAGGAAAACTAAAGTCTGTAGTAAAAATAGATCTTCTTTTAGGACATGAAAAACGGATTTATGGTTGAGAAATTCAGTCACATAGTTTCAATTATTTAGGCACAACTTAACTTCATATATACACACTGCAAACAGGATTAGGTTAGTAGAATGGCAGCGTTATTCCTTTGTTTGATGACCGTTGTCACTGCTTTAGGCTGCCTATCGACGAACACCTACGAGGTTTTTCAAGAACAAAAAGGTGTGTCAAACTATCAGCACTGAATTTTTTTCCTTTTTAGAATTGTGCGGAGACTTTCAAAATTTCAATTCAAGTACTGTCGAAGAAACATTGCAACATTATGCGGTTAAGGCCATGCTGCATTTCCACGTGAAATTAGGAGAAAAAATGATTGAATTTGAAGGCAGTTTGTCTGATTGGCATACTCGGTGTCGTCCGCTTAAAGATCACTTCTACTATTGTCGTGTTTTAATCGAGAATATTGTTTGGACCACATATGATAAATCGATGCCTCGTAATTCGTAAGTGAAATATACATTTATTGCAGCCACTGCTTCTAAGTGGCAATCCGCAACCATATCATGCATGCATATTTACATTGACCCCTAATTTTGGGGTTTAATTTAATTTGGACAAGTTGGGTTTGAAAAGTCGATCTAACTGGTTTTGTGGTAATTTTATTAAGAATCATTTTGTTTCAATGCGAATGAAAGGGTGATCTTTGAGCGATGTCTAGGTTTAGGATAAGCGTCAGGAAAAAAGATGTCCCTCATAATGCTACTGAACCACCATTGCATTTTACGCTAAAGTCAGTGGGGTTTAAAAATAATATTAGAGAGAGTGTATTTTGTTCAAAGTTCATAAAACCTTATTTTCTTACAAACATGCTAACATCAAGGCCGTTCCAAAGCCGCTCTGTGAGCAGCATTAGGAAGTTTACGTCCAAGTTTAACATGCAAAATCTCACAATATATATGGGTTTGCGGTACCTTGAGTTTCAAATGTTTGAAATTACTGGACTACTTCCTTTCAACTACAAAGAATTTGAAGTTCACCCTATCGTGGGGCCCGATCCGAAATCTCTCATTGACTTTGCACTGGCTGGAATAAACTATGTCATCGAGTCCATTGACTGCAAGGCTGCAAGCAAATGAAACTACTTTCTGTCTATTGAATAACGAATATTTAATTAACCATATCGACAGTTCAGTTATTCAACTATTAAAATTTTTGCTTTGTATTTCATAATAGAAGTAGTCTTTATAACCTCAATTTCAAGCCATTTCAGATATACATACATATACATACATATATCCATTAAGCCATGACACGCAAGTATAAATAACTTTCGGTGCATGGGAAGAAGCAGTACTTGATCCCAATATACCTCGAACACGGTTCGACCGATTTTAGTGTTCTTTGAGGATCGATTTCCGACGCGTTGCCACCACCGCCGCCACGGCTAATAATTGTGCTTGCTATGCATATTAGGCTAGTATTTGTTGACATAGACATATATTAGGAACTAGAGCTCCTAGCAGCAATCTGGAGCCCTGTCATGCAAACACATCGTTATTATCTCCTAATAGTAAGATTCAACTGATTTTAGAGAAGTTTAGTTTGAACGATTGAGATGAGAGATGTTATGATCATCTTTTTAATTTTCGATTCGTTAGGAGGCGAATAAAATGATGATCTATGAGCGATGGCTAAGTTCGAGATTAGTGACAGGATGCCCACTATGCCCCAAAAATTTGACAACTCCGAAGGCCATATTAAACATTTTTTACGCGAAGCATCAGTATAGACTGGCTAGGAGTATTCCTATGAATGATATCAGTACCGTGGCAAAACGACACCGAACCCGCGGTTTGGATGAGGGCCCCGGTACTCAGCTTCAGTGAGCGCCTATGGTCTGATAAGGCTCTAAATCTTCGTTCATATGTCTGCCTACTATTAGCCACACCAGCTTGAGAACAGTACTCACTAAGGGGATCTTGACTCGCCCCTTGATAGTGTGAGATAGCTATTTTCAACTGCCGTGTCGTTGGCGTATCGATACCCCAAATGCACCAACGGAGTCAACCTCGTCTAAGTGCGCAAAAGATGGCTTCTGTTTCTTTTTCTTTAAATAGCACATTGAAACTGCAACAATGTGCCTTAGTCTGCACATGTACGTCTTTCATAGATCCTAGACTCGTATTTC
>JAQIVA010000044.1:0-17149 GCA_034697525.1 Lithobius microps | reverse complement strand
ATGGGAGATTAGAGACCAGTTCTAAGCAGAATCGACCCTAGAGTGAGTGACTTAGTTTGCAAACACTAATATCACTCGTCTCATTAAATGATCTAACTAAAGGGAGGGATTCTGGAAATTTTTTTCATCAATAAAACCCATTTATATATCAGCCATCATGTAAATTATGAGATACTGTGGCTGTTTGATGGTGCAACTTTTGAAGAGTAGGTGCAATGTATTTAAGTTGTTTAAATCGAGTATCAAGAAAGTAGACCTTGAATAAAATAGAAAGACGAAACCTTAATACGAAACGTGCATATTAACAGGATATTAGTCGGGCTGCTTGTCACACTACCAAGAAACCATATTTATCGTTTCGTTCACACAGAAATGGATTTAGAAACTGCCTCCCTTGTAGGGAACTCATACAATCTTTTTCTCTTAATTTTAAGTAAATTACCAGGTTATCGAACAAATTTTGTCCGATTTTTGAATAAATAAAAGAAATGGTCTAATGTTAGGTTCAGTGAAAAATTTAGATTTCAATTTACTTAACCTGATTATTAGTGACTTCCTTTTAACAATTATCAAAATTATTAATATATTGTTTATTTAAAATTTTCTTGTTTTTAATTTTTTCAAAACCTACAAATGTAAGTCTCGGCAAATTTAGAAAAGCCGTTTCTTTCAAATGGCAATTTGTGAAAGGAACAAGGTAATTAGAATAAGGTGGTTGACGAAAAATTTCTTTTGACCAAGTTCTTTGATCTGTTGTAACTTGATTCTTGCTCTATGAGGTTTTGGATAATGTACAAATAACCAAATAGGATCCTTTCTAGGTAATAAAATTAAAATTATTAAAAACATTTTATTGTGGTTGTCAACGTTTGAACAATCTTGCACCAAATCACTAACACAAATCTATACCTCCGTAGCGCCCACAATGGCACACTTAAATCAAAAGGAAAAGGATCAAGTGAGGAGATTCCACAACGTTTTCTGGCGGCTTATCAGACTAATCCGCATCCAAGCCTAGGAGTAATGTCTCCAGACAAAACATGTTTGGGTGGTCAAAAAATAACTAACTACTCACACGACTAGGCATCCTCGTATAACCACTCCCTAAATAAACAGAAGATTACAAGAAACGGGTTTAACATTTAGGATCAGGTATTTGTTTGCAATTTCTGAAACGGTCGCCATTTGGCATCGCAAATGGATCAGTTGAATACGAGGAGACTGTTGATAGTGAAACTTGGATCAGGCACATGAGCCAGCTGAGACCATGAGCGCCCTTCTGACAAACTCGGGTGTTCTGAGTTATTAAGAGCGCAGCGATGGCAATGCTGCTGTTTTATCTTCAAAAAAGTACTATTTGTAAGTATAGTTTAGAAATAAATAATTAAAAAGGAAATGATCTCAAGGACATGGCCGATGTGGATATCACTTTGCGCGAGTATGGCCCCTAACTCTTCTTAGGTACTCCTTTCAAAGCGATAAGCTTTCGAAGTTACGTTCTTGGAGATGTCAAGGAGGGGCATGATCTCCTACAAACACACCCATTTAAAATCGATGTATAAAAAACGTTTAGGTTTCATATCTTTGTATATTCATTTAATGACTAAATACAATAATTTTTTTCTCAGAATCTTTAAAATCAAATAAAATTCCTGTCAGTGATCAGACTTAAAAGCTTTCTCTAAAACGCAAATTGAACAGGTAATTTGAATGCCCCTAATTCAAATTGTGGTAGCTAAATGGAGAAATGCAAAAAATTGATTATAGTGAGCACTGTCACTTCACTTGACTTTATTTGGTTTAATCTATGCGTAAATGGTTCTGAGTCATGCAGCTATCTTCAGTATTTCCCCTTGAATAAAAACTAATTACTCATCTAGGGCCCTCAATATTTTTAAGAGCCGTCCATTTTCTGGTTATCGAATAATTTCAACCCATGTGTCTGCGGCTTCATGCAAACTTTACCTTAATTAGGTAATTAGACGACCCCTTTTGAAGAACAAGAAATCTCATTGCTTTGAATTTATTTATTGAATTTTTGTTTTTTATTTCCCGGTCTTTTGTCTGGCTTCTTGTCTATCTTCTCACCTGTAGTGATTTTACCCAATAAACCAACAAAACTCAGTCACGTCACCCCTAGACATCGTTTGACTCGACCCGCTCTGAGAAAAGTTCAGTCCATCTTCACTTGTTAGTGCTACACTCGATTCGAAATAACTCTGGTAATATCTGCAACGATTCGATCGTTTTTTCTGTGGACCTTGCAAATCCGGGCGATATTCTGCCCATTAGATTAAAAACCCGAGAAGAGGCCGTCTTCATTTCTGAAGAGGAATACCTCAGGACATTCCGATTCCGCGCATCATGATCTCACTTATGTCTGATGTGTCCTTTCCTGAATTGTCTTAGTGAACTCAAAGTAGGGGAATAATGACTCTGCCTTGCAGAAATGCCACCTTCTCAAGATTCCTCAAATTAATTGTATTTCCCAGTGATTTAGACATAATGTCCTCGGTTTTTAACTGAAATTTCTGTATAACTCGGTTTAATCGGCGATTTACACATAAGTGATTACGTAGATATAACTTCACAGAATATGGAGGCATTGGCGCTTTGGGAGATGATTCAATCATATGCAAAACTGATTACAGAGCGAAGTTAAAATTATTTTCATCTACCAAATATCAGAATTCCTAAATTTTTATTAAGCAATTCATTTATTTATCCTTAATAGGAATATGAATTAGAAACTTAGTATAATTTCTTTATTATTTACACATTTTATTGGAATATTAGTTTTCAAATTTAAATATATATTATTCTATATTTTCATTTAATCAAATGATAATATTAGCAATCATTATGGTACTGTGGTCCTCATCGAATGCCAACTTAATGGCTAAGTTTAGAGAATACAAATTGAGACCCAAATTCGGAAAAGAATAAACAAAGGCCATGATCTACAGAGTAAATAGATGACCGAGATGAATTAGCATGTTGCTACCCGTGAGACTCTCGCATTATGTATCAAGTTGGGGGATGTGAGGGTTAGTGTCATCATTTCTGCTAGTTTCCATTGTCTTCGTGACTCACGAAGAAAGGCTTTAAATATTAAGGAAGTATCTTGGTGTAAAATTTATCTTCCAAGGCCTGCTTCTGAAGATTATAGAGCTACGCGAAGCGGAGGGTTGTAACACGTTGGAACCATCTGTTTATTTCAAATACCTCGCCTTTCCTCCACTCTTCTCCCCCCTCGGCCTCCTAGTTTGGGAAAAATACGGAAATGAGTAAAAACAAGGGCGGGGCAAGACGATGGCCTGGCATGACCTTACCGATGGCAAAGGGAATAATCGCAAAAGCTTATTAGAATAGAGGGTGCAGACGTGTTTGTAATTGTTTGCACTGAAGGTTGTCTACGAAGGGGGACTTTTGAAAGGAAGTTGTGGGTTTGGGCGGTGATTGATGAGTAGGGAGGGACGGAGCGGGTAGGGAGATCGTGTGAGAAAGGGTGCTTATGGTTGTGCGGGCAGGGTTTGTGGGCACGGTGGGGGAGAACAATTATCTTTATTTTCCACATAGGAGATTAACCGCTCAGCACTCGCCAGGCCCAACAAATGAGACGACCGGGCGACGGTGCCACCAGTGCGAGACCGGAGGAGGGAGCACCGGTATAAGCAGAGCGCCACGCCGTTACTCAGCCATGCGATCAAGCAGGCAGCCGGCTAAGTCAGCACACGCACTTTGCATCCGGCTGACAGCTCGATGCAGTTTCACGCTGACGGACAGACGACACGTGTCCTCAGGGTTGGGTAGCCAGGATCAGTTTCGACTCGCATCCTAGTGACGCTTACTGTAGGAGTGATCCCTAAAAGTACGACCTTGGCCCGCCGCCCCTTCCCACCAGAGTCTGTCACCACGCCTCTCCTTGCTCTTCCCTAGCTCTACCTCTCACTCCATTCCATCCCCTCCCCTCCATCCTATTCTGCCTTATTTTGCTACCTGCCTACACTACTCATTGCGCTTGTCCTCTTCTTTACGTACCTCCTGTTACATCCTCCCAGTTTTTGCAATCAACCTAACTTATAAGTGGTATATGTGTCCTCTACTTTTCTTCACCTTGGCACCTTTACCATCATTATCATCATCTTCCCTTATTTTTTTAGTTATCAGCAGCATTATTTCCTCACAGTTTCCCAATATTTTCTTTTCTCTTTTGCATTGTTTCATCATTTAAGTAGCACTTTCAAAGTCCTACATTTTTTTGCTGTTTTGCTCTCTTTTGTTGTCATTTCTTAATTATTTTTGGGTTCATTTGTTTTCTCTTTTTGCCAACGCATTGTCGTTGCTTGTTCATCATTTTCTTGGTTCACTTTAAAAAAATTTCTATCCATTCAATTAATCCTGTTGCAATTAATAATTACTAGTTAGTGTTGATTTGTTAAGAGGACTTTTCGGCCGATAAATACCGGTAATGTCATAGTTTATTAGAGCAAAATCTGTCGTATCAGCTTCAAAGTTCTCTCCTCCTCCTCCTCCTTCTAATTGATTTTTTTTGAATGTATCCGTTGGCAGAATCGGTCTGTCTCTGTCCAAAGAAACAAAGTCCAGGTCTGCAATAAGCATTAACTAAAATTAAAGAGACGTAACAATTATGAAATTGCACGCCTTCTCACATCACTGACTGCCTCAGTTCACGACGATTTCACTCAATTTCGCAAAAGTTAGTAGCGGATATCTACTCTTAGTTTCTCCTATTAGAATGCTCAGTTAGGCAAAGTTGAGATAGCGAATTGTCGAAAACAGAGAGTAGATAGAAGGCGTGTGTCCAAGCTAGTTTATTATGGAGGAGTGTATGCGGAATCATGTTCACTTTTCTGGAAATGAGTGAATTCTCTTCTTTAATGGAAGTGAGGAATTTGGATTCTTTTCCAAGGCTGGCCCAAGTGTATCTGAGCTTAAGCGAAAACCCCATATTCTGGGTCATGTCTAACCCCAGCTGACCCAGTGACCTCTGTGTCTACTCTCTTCAGCATGTCTGACATAATGCTATTTTCGCTATACTAAATAGTGAAAGAGCGGAAAAATGAGAGACTTCATAAAATGGACTCACTATGTGAGATGAAATTTTATAACTCTCCAGATATGTCTACTTGACACTTATACCTAAGCTTTAGCAAAGAATAATCAAACGAATCTAACTACGTCTCATAGAGTAGTTATTCGGATTTAGCCTTGAATCTCTGTCTTCCTTCTACACATCGAGAGAACGAATTCCGATAAGGGAAAACAGGGAGAGGATAAACCAATCGTTAACGTCGCTCATGGACTCGAGTGCGCACATACAGCTTGTTGACCTCAGTATACTTTTTATGGCGTGATTACTACCATGTGGGGTGGTGCATTCTCCCGCATTTGCATTCACTATAGTAGGCCTTTTCTCCTAAAAGCTTGCTTTAAAAGCCCCACGATGATTGTGAACTTCTTTGACTGACCTTCCTAGCAAAATTGCCCAGGTATTTCTCCCTTATTCCTCCCACTACCGCGACCTTGAGCAATTGCTCATCCATCATGTCTAAAAACAACGTCATAGGGTAATGGTAGATCAAAAGGGGTAACTCCGTTTGAAAATGGGGCTCAATTCATTGATAATTTTGTTTGCGGGATTCCTACCGTCACAAACAAAGTAAATACAGCTTTTTTTCCGATTTAATGCAGAGGATGTATTGCTAAATTAAGGTTACGTATTTTAATAATCCGCGGTTATTTCAAAAATATTGGCACCTCGGTTTAACTATGTTCCATCCAATCCATCGAAAAATGCAAAATAATGGTCATGTATGATTTAATTTGATATGCATCGACCAGCATCAAAGAGTCGATCCAAAAAATGATAGGTGGCTGACTATGTACAGGTCTCAATGAAGTTCCAACTTTTGTGCGCACGAAGTTTACAGCAACAGCGTTGTTAGCAGAGAGATTTTTAAAAAAAAATTGTTTAGCCTTGGATAGACTGCGTAGTTAGTCTTCCATTAAGATTGGGCTCTAAAATCCCGTAATTGGATGGGCAATAATTTGTATCATTAAGTCACACCTAACTTACGGTCTCATAACTCACCAGACCATAATCCCGATGATAGCCGGGGGAATGAAAAATGGCATAAAGAAAGACCACCTGATCAATGCTTGCTCTAGCACAATCACGGACTCTAATTGAGTCGAAGTGGGATATATATTATAAAACGTAGCTTAATATTATGTATAGTTGCTTTGTTAAAAGAGATCGTAAGTATTAAAAATTAACGCGTATATTTTCTGATTTTCTATAAGAGCATAATGTCTCTTCAAATGCCCAGGCGCCATGTGAAGGTTTTATTGAAATCATAATAGCAGAGAATAACTTGTCTTAAACATGCACTCAACCCTCGGAATTATTAGGAGGGGGCCGCTTTCAGAAATCCTCGTTTGGGTATTAAAAATTCCTACTCACCTGTCTGTGCGTTCACAGCTACGACACTTTATGGGAACAATCATGATTCCAAGACCAACAATGAATCAGCTGTTACTGAAGTTGGGGTCTCTAACCGAGAAATGCGTCGACGGAACGTGCAGCTCTTTAACCTGATTGCAAGTGCTTTCGGACCCACATTCAAGTCTGCTTCATTTGACTTTTAATCAGAGTACTCACATTTCACGAAATTGAAATCAGAAATACTTAGACAATTCCTCAACAATCTTACAAGCTTGGAAACTATTTTTAAATTTGCTTTCATTTATACGACTCCAATTGCTCAAAATTGGAAATAATAGTTATTTACCTACACGTAAACGTCCCTTCGGCAAGGAATCCGTATTCATTCTCCGAGGATTCACAAGCTAGTGAAATTGATAATCGAGCCCATCACCCCGAAACCTGTCGCTTTGGGCAGGCTGCTAAATAATTTACAGGTAAATTGAGCCCATCATCCGCTTTTTCAATATATATTGAGTTCTACTTATTTCTGTTATGCTTCAAATTGGTAGTACTCATCCAACACTGCAATGACTCTATAGCCCTCAAGATTGACTCATTCACCAAGGATTCATCTCTTACTGGATCCAGCAATCGTGTCCATAATCGTGAAATCTGTCGCCAAGGTGGGCAACCTAATAATCCCTATGCATGTGTTGTAAAATCCAGATTCCTATCTACCTCGTTCCACGCTGTGTTGTACTACTTAAGTCGATCTAGAATCAAACCACTGATACTTAATCTGCACTTTAGGCTATGGATCTATCCCCATTTGATGAGTATGAAACATCGAACGAGACTGAGAGTTTGACCTTATTTCTGGAAGTGGATCTAGTGAAATCATCCATTACTGATTCGGGTATCAGCATCTCCTGTCTGGACACTTCCGTTAGTGAAACTGACAGTTTTTTCTCCTACATCGACGGAGCGGGTCCACATAGCAAGCACGGTGGTGAATAGAATGTAAGTGATATTGAGTCTGGATTAAATACCACGGTTGACAAGTGAAGTGAAGCTTGGAAATACTCCGTTAGCCTAAGAATCGCCAGTTGATGATTCCGCAAGTTGGGTTTCGTATCTAGAAGGTGGTCCCCTTTACCATAAATGTGATATACCTGATGTGATTCCTACTGATCGCTTTTCTGGAAGGTAAGAAGTTGAAATTGCATGGTTTAACGCAAATTTGCTATTTGCCACTTTGGAGTTGGTACAAAGCTGTAGTTCCCATGGCAAGAGCAGGGCGGAGCGCAGCGGGGCGCGGTGGCTTGGGTGCGGGCTAGGGGTAACTTCGTCTGTTGGGGTCACGACCTTGACCGAAGGCTTTGTTGAATGGGGTGTGTCTAGAATTGTATTACCTCCTCGAGTATAAAATCATCTGTTAACGATCGTGATAGATTGCCTGCTGTTTGCTGGAAAAACACCGCATTCGCCGCTGTAACAGCAGCAACAATATTAGTGTGCTTGGTGTGTGGCTTGTATCAGAGACGGCTTACTAACTACCAATGAATTGACGGCGCTCGTTGGGTTGTGTGCCTGGGTAATTGAAGAGGTTTTAAGATTGCCGCCTGGTTAGGCTAACGGTTTCCTAGCGGCAACCTTTTTAATGATACTCCAAGGCAATACAAGGAGTCAGTGTAGATGGAAGGGTAGAATAACAAAAGACTTCTGCCTAAAAATGAGGATATATAATCATGATTTTGGTGAAAGATACGGTGATTGGAAATGATCATCTAACGCAGCCCATCTAAATTCCGATTGGCTAGTTGTATTCCTTGTGTATAATCCTTATATAATCTTCTACCTTCAACCGTCGTGCTGTCCGACTGTGAGTCGGTCAGCTCCAGCTTCTCATACAGCATAGGCGATATTCCTCTACAGTGTTTATTTCCACCTCCACCACCAACACCACTGCTTATTTCACGCTTATGTAGTATCATTTTCTTTAGAGATTCCAGTTTTACTACTAACATCATGGAAAAAGTTCTTCTTAGTTCAATAGTGGCTTTAAAGACAAGCCTTTGGGATAAAATACTTTCTCCAGTGAATGGAAATGCGGTGATGTAAGATCATCTAGAGAATGCACCACCGCACAAGGCAATAATTACGCCACAAAAGATCAAAAGGGAACATGGTTTGGAGGAAATGTCTCATCTATCACCTTTCCTCCTGACCTTGCTCCTTCAAACAATCATATGTTTAGTAGCTTACAAAGTCATGTCTAAGAAATATCTCTTGAAACTCCACACGAAGTAATTTATTCGGGCATTTGCGAGGTCTTCGAGTAATCTAAACTGAAAGAACTTTACAGCAATAACGATGACATTAATAGGTTTGATAATAGATGGAAGGAAGTTATAATCAAGGTAAGTGCGTTGATGAAATAATTTTTCATTAAATACACCATTTGGTCTCTTGTTTTATTTATTACAAATCCGGACAGAAATTATGGGTTGAACTGAAAAATCAAGTCATTGAACTCCAAATAACCGTTGATGTATGATATTGATTGTAACGCGCGTTTTCAAATCAATTTGAATGGTTTTATTTTTCTTCTATTTTTTCAGTGAGCTCACTTCTGACCGGTTGTCAACGTCGATGAAAGTGGCGGAGCAGGATTTTAGGACACACCTGGACGAACATCGACATCATGGCGCCCTGTCTGAGAGCGTGGCCACCTTCTTTTGGATCGAAATGCTCGGCTGTATCAAGGCCACCAAAGCTTTAAATGCAATTTACTTAAATATCATAAATAGTTAGCATTTTGTATCTTAATTCTCCGGCTATGGATCGGCATATTCGTCGGTCAATTCGGGAAGGATAACCTGTTACCCCTTCTTCGCAATCGGTGCATCGCAAAATGACTACTAAACTATATTTCAAAAATAGTTGATACTTTACAGAAAGATAATAAACATTTGCAGGAGCAATTTATAATAGTAAATCTTCTCATCGTAATAAAAGGGCAATAACGGAGTGATTTGACAACATTACAGAGTGTCTCGAGGGGTAGGATAGGAAGAAGATTTTTCTCCTTGCAAATGAGCTAGTGTGCAGCAGGACAAAACGCATTTACTTCTACATTACTTGATTTTTGAGTTAGTGAGTTACTGCTTTTTTCACTTAATGCCTGCTTATAGGCCTGCTATTTGTATGCCTGATGAGGAATTCATAATGTCAATTGCCAATCCGTCTATGTGATTTCCAACCATGCGACTTTGGCTGCCACGTGATTCAGATCAACATTGGATGGGCTTTGGCACTTTGCACCGACAGTTTCTCGATTGAAGAAAACATTTCGGTACATAATTTGTGCATTCCTGAAGCATATTTTAAAATGTCGTTACAATCAAGGATTTACTCTAGACCAATTCAAGTGACTCATTCATAGACTAGAGTGTGGCTACGATAGGTCCAACTATCTGTTTATTTAAAACATATGTGCTTTATTTTTTAGGTTAATTTAAATTAAATTTCCGCTTATCCAATCAATGACATTTTAACAAAATAAAAAATATATTAATACAAACCAAAAGGCATTTATCAGACACATATTAATACTAACACCAATTTAAAGATAAAGAAAATGTTGGTTCTTTAAATGGACTCACTATTTTTTAAATCATAATTGACATTAGCATCCATTATGATTAAATAGCTATTTAATCTTTTCTAAAGCTAAAGAAATTGAAAAACAGTTTTAGGTCGTAAATTACGTTAATCCTTGCCTCTGCGACGGTAAAGACGTACTTGCATCTCGAATTAAATAATGAATCAGTAAAGGTATATTCTTCGATTAAAAAATAAGCGTTGGGACATGAAAAGCGTCTTTATGAATACGGAATGCTGAACACAAAGTATTTACATTATATAGGCAAAACTTGATCATATAAAGTTTTCCTACCATAAGGATCAGGTTACTAGAATGGCAGAATGTTTCCTGGTTTTGTTGGCTGTTGTCAGTGCTTCAAGCTGCTCATCGGCGCCAACTTACGAGGTTTTTCATGATCAAACAGGTTTGTCCAACACTCGACACTGATATTTCTATCCACTTTAGCAGTGTGCAGAGACTTTGAATACTATAATTCAAGTGTGGTCGAAGCCGCGTTGACTTAGTATGTAGATAAGGCCATGCGCAGTTTCTAGGTGAAAGATGGGCAATGTGAGAGTCGGTTTGTTGGCAAGGCTGCTAATTAGTATACTCAATGCAAGCCGCACGATATCCACCGATTCGAATGCCTAATTCTTCTGAAGGATGCGGTTTTTAATGCTTATGAGGAAACAAAGTTTCGATTTTGGTAAGTGGCATGAACATATATTGGCACCTGAATCTGGTTAGTAGAGGACCCTATACCTTCCTAAAAAGCATATTTTTATTAACTTTTAATAATGCGACTGAATCCAGTCCGGAGGAATAAGGCTAACAGGTGGGGGGTTTTATGATCATTTTCTAAAGGAGTGCTTCGTTAGAAGTACATTTAATGGAGATCGTTAGGCGATGTCTGTGGTCGATGTGCATGGCAACGGCGTCTTGATTCAGAGGCCAGTGGCGTGTAAATATACTTTAGCGGTTCCAAGTTGCAAGAGCCTATTTTTCTTGCAATTATGCATTCACATTGCATTATGCATTATGCATTCACTGTTTCTCCAACACTCCACTATCAAAATTAGGTAGGCTACGCCTAGGGTTAACGTGAAAGCTCTCACAATTCATCCAACTGCTTGGTTTCATGCTTTGGAAAAGCTCAAAATTACCGAATTACCTCCCTACGACTCCTATGAATTTTAAGTTTATCCAGTTCATGAAGCCAAGTTGAAATTGCCTATCGACGCGTTATTAGTTGGATTCCACAATGCTGTCGATTCCATTGACTGCCCTTATTCGTAGCAGTGATGTGGGATCTATTATGTCATTGGAATTGTAAATTCCACTCTATTTATTTTTATGCTTTAAATTTGAGAATTTTAATGATAAAGGGTCCAAATTACGATTATATTTTCAAAGCTAAGTTTGATCTTACGAAGAACTCCCATTTCGTAGAAATAGTAAAGTGAACTCTATTATGGGTAATCTAATGATGAATTGCACCGTTTCAAGAATAAATTCAAAATTTGAATTTTCCGGCTTTGTCTAAATCTGATACACTAGTTAATTACAATCGATGATAATACTTTCGTATTCCAAAAAGTAATGTGGTCACTTACATGTTTTGAAGTTGATTCTTCGTCGTTCTTGACTTTTTATTTATTTAATTAATGCTCCTTATTCGCCTTTTGACTTTAAATATAAATTTGCTTTCTAATCATCCTTCGCATCTTCTTTGGCGCTTTTCGCTAATTTTTGGCAAGTTTGCACACTTAATCTTTTAATATAGAAAACTAAAAATGCGTGTACGCTCAGAAGGGTGTGTTAAGAAATCAAATGTCCTGGAAACTGAACCAGTGTTTTGCTTTTATGGAAATTTAAGTTCAAAAAATTATAAAATATTTGTAATTAAATGCACGCGTATATGCTTCATTACTTGTTTCCTTCTCTTCATTTCTATGGAATTCCTCAATCGCAACAAGTTGACTGATATATTTTGCACAATATCCGTTTGGTCTAAAATCTTTCGACTCGTTAGCATCGAACTGGTTGGCATTTAAATATATTTTTCACCACTGATCAGCTTTGAACTGTTAACACTTATAGCCATAGGAATATTAAAAAACTCTAATTTTACTGCATATAAAATTTGAATTCTAGCTTTTTCTCAGCATCTTTGCTCAACAAACTACCAAATATCTAAAGTTTAGTCATACACAATTTACACACTTTAGCAATAATTGATTTATGTAATGGTTTTTTAAATATTGTTAACATCAATGGTTATCATATTAACAAATTCATTATCTTCATCAGCTTTTTGACAAAATAAAAGACAGAGTTAAAATTATGTTGTGTTGACTTTTAACAAGTTACAAGAAGAAAAATACTGCTAAACGGAACAAATAGCAATTTCTCCAGCTCAGTTGGCAATGTGAGAACGAAAGACACTGCATGGAAGTTTTGCCAAGGAATATTGCAGTGGATATGGATATTATTTCTCATGATACTGATTAGCTGATCAGTAACTAATTGAACGTTACCTAATGGGAAATTTCCAATTTAGGTATATTCAAAAATTAAGAGTAGAAATAGATATCTGTTTTCTTATAGTTTGTAATAATTTATATATTGCATTTGTCCATCCCATGAATAAATAATTAATCTGATTTGATCATTTTGAAAGCAGTAACAAAGTACCATATCAGATACTACGAAAGCGCCGTGGTGATTTGACAGAAGTACATAGAGAGTTAAATAAACTAAATAAAGTGAGATCCAATTGGACAATGCTCCCATAAATGCCCGACTCAGCTATAAAAAGTCTTTCGTCACCGAGTATGCCTACGACCAGTACCTAATGCTCACGTGAATGAAAATTGCGACTAATTGTGAAGTGGTGCTGACGCGTCTTTTCCTAGTCCAATTGAGCCTGAGTACTGAAATACATCTTCCTTTCTGAAATTCACCCTGATAGTTGTCTTAACTGTCAATGAAAAAATTGGGAGAACTCCAGTATTTCATTAGTAAAACCAGGTCATTTCGTTATACTATCATTATTTCTTCTACATTGTTCTGATTATCATTTATAAAAAAATTACTTGATAGAAAGCGGTTTGAATTTCTCAAATAATAATTGATAATCCTAATGAATAGACAGCGATGTCAATAGATAAGTTCCCGTCTTCCAACAAAAGTGAGCTTTATCGATAAAACTCTCGAAACCCAGGATTTTATGGCGGAGGTTTTGCATAAATATGTCACGCCACACGTAATCCTCTATTGGAACATTGCGTCTGGGGCATCGTTAAAAAGTTAGTTAATAAACATGGCATTACACCAATTTCTCTCTAATAGAAGCAACACCAAGAGAAATGGGCAACATTGGATGAATGGGAATCAGACAACGATTTACTTGTGGTTAAGCAACCTTACCAAGACGTCCAAAGGGCCATTACAAGCATCAGTCAGTACCAGCGATAAGGGCTAGGCTTTTCAGAGCCCATGATTACAGGCGTTTATCTATTTTTTACTTCGTTACAATCTTTCTTTTCCTGCCTAGACTGAGGTATCTTTTTTTAAAATCCCATTTTTGTAAACCCTTTACTATGTCTGTTGGAAGAAAATGCATCAATATGATGACCAAAACATAGGGGTATATTGAGAATTAATTTTATTGTTTATTTTGACAATTTAATATGAATTATACTGATTTAAATTTGGTAGAATTCAAGCTCAATGATTCGTGAAAATGGACTCCGTAATTAAAATTAAAGTTCATGGCATTTTGTATAATGGCAAATCTGAGAAAAAACCTATGCTACAAATGAGTCATACAAATATGTACATTTAAACTCGATTCTGATTAATAGTTTTCATGTTTTGAGTATTCATGAGTGAAATGCACCTTTCTCCTGATGATTCTCTAATGTAAAACATTACATATATATAACAATATATAATAGCAAAAGCTAATATAACATTTATATACACATAATAATAGCCTTTGGAATGCTAAAAGTGCTGCTTTACATTGCGATAAAAAAGGACCCCTGACGCTTTAGTCAATCAGATTTAAATTTACATTCCTGATTACTTTTTATAGAAAAGGAATTTTGATGCATGATGACAAATGAAAATGTTTTAAATAGTTCACAATGGCATACAAGCAAAAGTTGTGAAACGTTGTCATGGGCATCTATTTAATAAAAATACATCTTCTCAATTACTCACTTCAAAGTGGAATCCTTAGCTTCATCTTCAAACACCATCCGTAAATAACTAAACTACAATATTATTATTTAAAATTATTTTCTCTAAAGTATTCACACAGCTCCATTTTATTTATTATTTTCGTAAAAAATTATCTTTCCTAAGAAAGTTTCAGTTCTCATGACTAGAGATAATTGTGATTTCAGTAAAACCGAATTAAAATGCATTAAGGGTCCATTGGTATCATTCCGTCTAATGTTGTTACAACTCACACTCTCAGAAATCATGGTTTGTGGAGTTGAGGTAAACCTTGACAGGCCTGGCCTAGACAGAACAATTTATATGAAAAAAGCCACAAAATTTGGCTTGGGAAGCAATTGCGGGCAGTATACAGCAAAAGTAATTTTAATAACTAAAATCATGTCCTCACCAGGGTATCAAAAATCTTAAACGGTAATTGAATCAATCTAGTAGATGTGTCATTAAGTGTTGAAAGAGGGTTAGATTGCTTGCTAATGCTAAATCTTATGTAGAGCTATTTACTAATTAACGAATTAAAATTTATCAACAAATTATACGGATAATCAACAAAAGGAAATTTTTAAGTTTAAACTGACTGAAAGTAGGCTCAGTAATCCGCTAAAAAAATTGTCGTCTTGAAGCTCCCTATTAATTTTAATGCAGTAGTGTTAACAGTCTGCATTTACCGAGATTCTTTAGTGCCATTTTCTCTAGCAGACGTTCAGGGCTAACGAAATGGTTAGACTCTTCAGCAGTTGGATGTGTAAAATGATGCAACGGTTGTTTGAATTATACATTTATATGGAAATAAAATGTACGGATGCAAAATACTTTAATTTTCTTCGGAAAACAGGGCGTATAATTGAGAGATAGCGGACTGTTAAATCCATTAGATTGCGACCTGTTCAAGAGTGAGATGAAAACATGTTTAATTTGTTTGCAGACTGAGCGTATACGTCTACTTAAATTTGGATGCTGCAATGGATGAAATGGGATATTTTGACAAAGCGTAATGTACCGGTGAGTTGAAGCATGCTTTGTAATTATAGAGTCACTTAACTTTGCTAAAAAATCACTTTGAGATAAAATAGTATAAATGCGTGATTTTTCATGACCTGCAGCTGTGCATTTATTGGAAGGTGTCCGTGTGTGTGAGTTGTACACTCAAAAGGATTTATGCGACCAAAGAACAGAGGAACGTGGGTCAAATTCCACTGCCGTCAGAGAAGTCCGGTACAGGTATAGACAGTCTTTGTCCGATTATGATAGTTTAGGCTTGTCTAGCCAGGCTGCCACACCTTTATGCTGCTAATTACAGCGGGCCGATGGAGTCGATTTTGACAAGACTCGTATCTCCATATTTTAATCCTCGAATTTACAATCAGCCATCGTGATTTTCGGGTGGCGATCATGCTCTTCCAACAAAAAACACTTTACTTTCCAGGAGGGAGACAGTAATATGTTGATGCCTCTGGGCTGCTCATATGTGCAAGTCATTTTTTTTTCATTTGACATTCCCTTTAAAGTTGAATCTCGACAAATTTTCTATAGCATTATTGCACTCTGAACATAAATAACCTTCACTTTCATTGCATTTTATTCCAAATTGTGCTCAATTTAGTGAAAAGATAACATAATTTTTATGAAAGGTGTTTTTTGTTTTAAGAAGTGGATGGCAATTTTGAATTTGAATCAATACTCGATGAATGGATAAGAGAAAGTAGAACATTTCTTATTTTCTTCAACAAATCATGATTGATTAAAAATAAGTCTATTTTTAATCTCTCCTCATACTCCGTGATTGTAAGTTCTATTTTTCTAAATCATTTTCGCTTTGAACTGCACACGGTGCTGTGTAGGTATTGAGCTTTATTTGCTTCAAATTCAATAATCACGAATTGACACTATTTTGTGTGAAATGATTTATAAAACAAAGTTAAGTGACTTTTAGGTACAAAATATATTTGCCAAACCAATAGATTATGGTTTCACAAAATTTTACATTTCATCCCTTACCAAACAGTCACCTAAGGTATATTTGGAAAGTGTAATTGGTTCATATATATATATATGAAGAGGAAGTGTACGGTTGTATGATATGAACCAAGCTTAAATGCCTATTCCTAAAATGATAATATGGCAGCTTATTCGTCAAATTCCAATAAAGGTCTCGATCGATCTTAATCTTCATGGAGGATGAAATCTCCTCTTCTTTATGTTGCGAATCATCTTCTGCAAGTTCTTTCCTAGTCATAAACTAGTTCCCTCTTTTGCTGATGAGTTGAGTCGTAAATTATGAAGTGCCTCGAATGATTCTTGGGTACTTCCAAGTTAGCGGGGCCTCCTTCAAATTTGATCAGATTAAATAAATACTCTTTAAATATCGATTGACCTCAACATTTTCAAATGGGGCAGAACTTATGGGGTGAATTGATTGTTGATTCGCCTTAGCTTTATCTTTGTTAACTCTAGTTCCAATTATTTTTAACAGAAATTTGTGGGCGAAAACAATAGAACAACATAATCTCTACCGACTTTTAGTGTTTATACTTTCATTTTAACAAGCCTGTTGATAACAAATGAGAATTTATTTCTTTTATTACCATCAAGGATTGTCGGAAAGCGAAACTCAACCTTATCAACTACTATGGAAAATAGCGAATCACATAAATGCGTCCAATTATCTTATCTGATTAGCAAAATATCCACAAAATATCAAAACTTCTGCTACGTATAGGCTCTAAATTCCTGTTTTTAACTTCTTTCTTTTGGATTATTAACCTACTTAGCTTTGTCAATAACGCTCTGAATTTACAATTGGCATG
>JAQIVA010000043.1:0-17165 GCA_034697525.1 Lithobius microps | reverse complement strand
ACAAACTCATTGAAATCTGAACACTGTGTTTGCTTTTACTAAATTAGCAAACACAAAATTGCTGGATGTGCATGATGTTTCCAGAGTATTTGGGTGTATACAGAGTGCGTCTTGGGCGGACCCTGCTATGAATACGATTTGCTTGGCAACCGTAATTAGTGCGTCTGCCGCTCTTCGTGGGTGGCATTGCCATGCCTGCTGACCAGTTTTGACGATATGATTTCTGGCCAGTGCCAAAGTGAAGAAATTTAACCAGACAGTTTATTTATAGACTTGCAGATGAATCGAATGCATTTAATTTCCCTCCAAGATGGATTATATACCCATTATAAGATGGTTCCACTCCCTAAGCGAGAGGAGGAGACGTGTCTCCCAGAGGGTTTATTATAGAGGAATCGAGTTCACTTTTCCGGATGCAAGTGAGCTCTGCTCATTTTCATGACCGCCACAGACTTACAAAGTTTTCACATAAAAGGTATATATTAATTTCGGTCGGGATGGATCAAAATATTATCGGCAAATAAAGGGAAGTTCCATTAACTAAAAAAGGCATTGATTTTATTCGCTTTCGTGAATGTGGCGTTTAGTGTCAGATTTCAGATACCTCCTAATTGCACAATTGAAAAAATAAATCACATATTTATAGGAAGAAAGACAGCGAAAATTCACCAAAAAGGTTGATGGATCTTGATAATAAATTGTCTTAAAAATGAAAGTTTTTAACGGCGACACTATTGAGCCACTGTTAAATGTCAGAAGTGTTGTAGCGATTTGACTCCCAAATCAATTTACCTACTAACTCCATGAGTTAGTAAGAAGTTGTATTAGGATACTAATACAACTCTAAACTCTAAATAAAAGAATTGGTAGAGATGATCTCAAGAGCGTGGCTCCTCAAAGGATCACTGCAGAGCTTCTCAATGACCACTTACAGATTCCAGTTTCCGCAAAAAATTTTCCTCTTTGGGAGCTGTCCTAGCCTTTTAAATTGTAGTCTCAACTGACCACCTGGTCAAGATGGTAGTTAACAAGATAACATTCTGCCTAACATTATTAAATAAATCATTATTGTATTATGGTTTTTAAGTTAAGCTAAACTTTTAACAAATTGTACAGCAAGTTACTTCTTCAATATTTAAGGATGGACAAGGAGCCGCACAAAATATAGGTAAATATAAAAATAAATTTGAATAAAAAGTTGCAAGGCAATGAGATTTCTGGTTCTTCAATGGGGATATCTATTTGCCGTATTAAGGCTAAATTGGCAAGAAGCCGCTGATTCATGGGTTGAATTAGTTCGATAACCAGTAGATGGACGGCTCGTAAAAAGCCGAGGGATCTTAAAGAATATGTTTATTATTCAAAAGGAAATGCTCCAGATGGCTGTTTTACTCCAAACCATTTTTACATAGAGTAAGCCAAATTCCGTCAAGTGAAGTAGCAATGCTCAAGATATTCAATAACCTTACAGTAATCACCCTTTCTAGACACTGAAATTATTAAAAGCAAAACGACGAGAAGCCAGTTAGAGTGGAGAATCGCTCTGAAATACTCTTTATGTATGTGGGTGTGATAAAAGTTTTTACCAAGTCTGAACAGCTGATTTCAGCGTGGTCGATCCAGATAATCAAATACTGCTGGTGTTTTCAAAGTGCCTCTATTCAAATTCTGCTAAAAGCTACTTTGTGGATACAGCGTTAACATATGACTCAAGGTCAGCAACGAAGTGCAGTTTGATGATGTTTTCTGGTTCATCATTTTCAAGAGGCTGGTTCAATGGCTGTGGCTGTCTTCCAAAAGCCGGTGCCCCTTGAAAATATTTGAAGTCAATTATAAAATTCATGAAGTCATTAAAGATGGCGTAAAACTGATCCATCCTACCTAACAATGCCCGGGCCGATGAGTAACTGCGTGTTGTTTTCTGCTTTCCAGGACTTCCTGCTCCTTTATTGCGGCGAATGTTGGGGCCCGGTCATCCCAATTCTCTCTCTCCCACTCCCACTGTCGCAAAGTAACGACCACCCCGCGCTCCACAACACCGAAGACGGTTACATGAGGTCGGTGAAAGAAGATTCGACGGTGGGAGTACGCTCTAAATTGCAGTGGATAATCGGCAGAGATGTATTTGATGTGATTCTCCCTCGTGAAGCGTCATTTACCGATATTACCACAAACAAGGAGGTAGAGTTTATCACTTGGACAAATGTGCGATCTTCTTTATTTTTTCACGGGGATACCCTTCGAGGAAGTCACCTGGACTACTTGAGCCAGCCTCGGTGAGTTTTAGTGTCTCCCCAAAAACTTAGTCTTCTAATGCGACCTCTTGCTCAGATTTCTTCTAATTCCCTGGATTAGCTTTTATTTTTTCATGTTATTTTATTTAACAAGGACAAAGAAGATGCCACTGCAGTGACTCCTCGTAGGCGTTCTGTGAGTCAAGATTCGCTTCTTTGTTTACAATTCTTGTGGAAATCAAAACCGTAAAAGTTTCTTCCCGATTGTAGTGGTAACGTAGTTTTGGGAGAGGATAACATCGCCTCTTTACCTGTTGCTCAGCGGGAGAAGTCAGAGACTGATTAGAGCTTTTTTTATTGTAAACGAATGTTTTTCATAGATGATTCCAGCCTTTTGCACCAGAACCCCCACCATCTCGTATTCCTCTAACGAAGAGGTATCGTGTTCGTTAGTTCGGTGGCTGAGGTCTTCGGTAATTTGGGACGGTGGAAGTCTAAGAGCACGCAAATGGAAGGATGAGCCTTGCAACATCAGACGCCCTGGTAGTGCTGGGAGTCCTGCAAGGGATTCAAACATCACGTGGTGACTAATTAACTAGCTGAATCTTTGCTTAGAGTCCTAGGAGGAGAAATTTTGTTGAAGAGGCTTGTAATTTACTCCTTTCAATGTCGCAAGGTACCGGCTTTCAGAATCCAGCCAGATCCTCTTAGCCAGCCATCACATACTAACAACAAATTCCTTCACTCGCACTTTTCGGAATTCGCCTAGCAAACAGGTTGAATGCCGCGCCTCTATCGATTATCTGCTATGGAACACGATAAAATCAGCTGGTCAGGCTCGTAGAATTCTTTTAGTGAAACAATGAATTCAAAGTGTGTATTATTTCTCTTGCCGTAATATATTTGGGATTTAATAATAAACAAGCCGCATTCACTGCCTACATACCCACTCATTAAATTAGCAATCCATGGATTATTTATTCTAATCATGCTGCTTTGAGAAGCGTGGAAGCTAGATTTGCAGCTTCAGTTATTTGTTTGATAATATTAGGTTCTATCCGAAGTCTGAATTCATAAAACAATTAACCAAATATGGCATTCAACCAAATATTCAACCATCAGTGAATTTTCCTTGTTAATCTATGGCTTCCTCTTATTAAGATGCTAACCAATACCTTCAATATTGTATAATTCTTTTGGTTCTAATTCAAGGAGCACGCAAATGTTGCTGATGCTGTTTCTTCCTTACCATTTGGTACGCTCTGCAAGAATTCGTAGTTTGAAGGTGCAGTATCTAAAGCAGTATTTCTCAAAGTTTTTAATCACAGCCACAGTATTTCATAATTTACATGATGGCTGATATATAAATGGGCTTTATTGATGAAAAAAAGTTCCAGAATCCCTCCTTTTAGTTAGATCATTTAATGAGACGAGTGATATTAGTGTTTGCAAACTAAGTCACTCAATCTAGGGTCGATGCTGCTTAGAACTGGTCTCTAATCTCCCATTTTTTGCAATTTGTAGGTGATTCTTTAAATAGTAAGGAGTTGAGAAACTGCACTAAATCCGCGTTTAGTCAAGTTACATGACCGGAAAGCAAAAAAGTAAAGTTTAATTTCCACCCACAAATTTCGATATCTTTCTGCAACAAAAAATCGGCCTACGATTTTTTGAGAGATGGCATCAAAGTCGTTCTTCACAGTAATTAAGTTTTCTTCAATAGCGAGAATAGTGTCGATAGCACAAGCATAAATGGATTCAGTACCGAGTCTGCTACCACCATTTTTGTGGTCTTGCTATCTCTCAGTCATTTCCTTCTGCGGAGGTTTCAAATAATCACAATAAATCAAGAGATCGTAATAATTCTCTATTCAACGCCCCCTTCTGTGTGTTCAAAGCCCCGACACTCAGGGCATAACCTCCTTCCGCCCCCTTACATTTCCTCAACGCACCTAGGGTGGCGGTACAAACCACTTTGACAAACACCGGTCTAGCGAATATGGTCGATCTAGAATTCTCTCTCAATCAAGCTCTTTCATCATTAGCGACATGGTTCTTGCAGTGGGGTTGTCGTGCATTGTCCAGTTGAAAGATCACTCATTTTCCTTCCTCAAAGCTTGGTTAAAAAGCCTTAATCGGTATTAGTAGATTTGAGCATTAATTGTTGCCACATAAAGTGGTTGCAATTCAAATTGCATTATTCCTTGGCGATGTTACCAGACTGAAAGAAGAAGCTTTTAACATGAAATTGGCAGCAACACGCTCAAATTTATGATATATGTCAAACTCACCTGAACGACCGGTTTGATCTCCATTTTCAAGGAGTGTAAAATGACCACTTCTGAGTTTTTTAAACCATTTTCTTCAAGTTCTTTCATCCATACAGTCATCAAAATAACCTGTGTGAATGTCTCCAGTCACTTCGTCAGCTGCTGAGTTTCCCTCACCCGTTGAGCTCATGAAGCATTGTGCGCCTCAAGTGATTGTCGGGTACTTTTCTGTTATCAGAGACTTAATCAAATAAGACTGACTCTTTCAAGGATTTGATGAAATGAATCAGGAGTAAACAGCAATATTCAACTTTTAACTTCGTGAGGTCTTAAGTGAAAATTGTTATTTATGAGCTCGCCTCTGATTACAGCTCTTGACCAGCATTTAATGCTGCTTGTTGAAGAAAATGTTGGCCACCTTGATACACATGTAGAATTCAAACGAAGCTTAAATGCCAATTCCTAAAGTTCTAGTATGACAGGATTTTCTCCAAAGGCTGCTTCAAGAAGTAGTTTATCATCAAACTCTAATTAATATCTGAATCGGCCTTCATCTTCTAGGAAGATGAAATCTCCACCACTGAAATATGCGATCCATCTTCCGGAAGTTCATTCCTCTTCATAAACTGGTAACTTTGTTGAGTTGGTGAGTTGAGTTGTACTTCTCGAAATCATAATATATAAAGTGCCTCAAATGATTCTGGTGTACTTCCATGTTAACTGGGTCTTATTCACGGAAATCTTGATTTATTTATCCCGTGAAACAAACATTCGATCAGTTAAAACTCAGTTAATCACAAACGTATTAATCAATTTTGTTAAAGATGGCAAATACTCTTTACATTTTGTTTAATTTAAAAAAAATACAATTCGGCCATATTCGAAGGGGTCACTTGATGGTTGATTAGCATTATCCTCACCTATGTTAAATTGGTTTCCATATTTAATAATCAACCCTACGTTATCACTAGCTGTATGTTGCCACTGTAGTTTGGTAAGCAAGTAAATGAAAGAGATTCTGTTTGGCAAATCACCACAATACAACTAAATTTAAGAGGTAGTTTTTATATCTTCTTACACTAACCCATGTGCTATTTCCCAGTGTCCAAAGCGATATATCTCCACTTCAACCGGAATTCCAAAGACACAATTCATTCTTAATTACCGGAAACATGTACTTCTAAAACAACCGTTTACAAGGAAAAAACGGTAAATTATGCAGTGGCGCCAATAAAATCTTTTCAAAATTTGATTATTATTAGGAGATATTCTCTATTCTTACAAACTTTTCCTCAGGATTATGTAAAAGTAGGGGCTGTTTTGATGACCTAACAAATACAAGAAGATGGATACAAAATAGTCGGTAGTAAACATAAATTTATATTTTGGACATGGAAAATGGATTTATGGATAAGTAATGTGGAAAACAAACAAGCTCCATCATTTAGACACAACTTGATCGCATAAGTACTAACCACATCAAGGATCAGATCCGTAGAATGGTAGCATTAATCACTGTTTTGCTGTCTGTTGCCGTTGTCTAAGGCTGCTCATCGAAGCCCTCCTACGTAATTGTTAATGATCAAACAGGTGTGTCCAAATACCAGCACTGAGATAATTTATCCTATTTAGAAGTGTGCAGAGACTTCAAAGATTTCAGTTGAAGTACAACCGAGGAAACATTGCAATACCATGCGTCCAAAGCCATGCAGAGTTTCTACGTGAAAGTTGGACAGAAACAGATGGAATTCAAAAACACTTCATCTGATTGGTGTCCGCAATGCTTTCCGTTAAAGGACCACTTCTACCAATGTCACATTTTAATTAAGAATATGGTTTGGAAAACTGCTAATTCGTAAGTGACGTGTACATGTTGGCAGCTGGAACTTTTAAGTAACAACCCGGAACATCGCCATGCAAGCGTATATTCAATATTTACAACTATTGGGGCTAAGGTTAATTTGGAAAAGTTGAATCGTAAAAACTGAAATTAGATATTATATTAATATTTGCCTAAGAATTGCTTCGTTAGAAAATAAATTAGATGATGCTCGTTGAGCGACGTCTAGGGTAGAAATAAGTGCCAAAGTTGGACTAATGCAGCTGCTAAACACCTTTGCATCTTAATCCAAATATAGAAGAGATTAACGATAGAATTACATAGTCCGTATAGGGTTCAACGCTCATATAGCACATTTTTCTTACAAACAGGAAATCAACATCTCCGTACCAGCACCTATTTACCCTGTATAACATGAAAGATATCTTGATAACAACGGGTGTGCGGTTACCCGGCTCCGGCGCCCGAATCTAAATCTCTTATAGACGATTTACTGAAGGGAATGCATACGGCCATCAGTTCCATTGACTGCAGGCCTGCAAGCATATGAAAATACCAATCAGTGTATCTGCTACTTTGGAATCTACAAATTATTAATGTTTGAACGATCATTTTGCCGTCTTTAATATTCCAATTTTAAAATTTGAGGTAGTCTGACGAAACGAAGATCATATTGTGGTGACACATTCAGAGCTTATTTGGATATAACTTAAAAAGTTTGTTTTATTGAAAGATTGGACTTTGAAATAATGTTATGTTATAAATGAAAAGTGACACCACAGTTAATCTTTTACTGATTATATTATTTGCAAATCACTATAGAGAGGGTGAAATGTTTTCTATTTGTGAGGGTTTGACATGTCTTTTCTGTGGGCCTTAATTAATCAATCTTACAGTCTTAACCTCTCGTTGTTAAGCGAAATATTTGCCTAAAAACATATTTGCGATTTAATTTCAAAGTTGGTTTAATAGAGAATACTGGCGCTCAAACTATAGATAAAAGCAGAACTGTGTCATATAAGTTATTCCCTACTATAGAAAAGAAGAGCTAACTGAAATTATCCACAATGTTACATTGGATGAAAATTTTTTGAGCTCGTTCGCATTCTAAAAGATTGAAATTAAAGCTCTTCTAAACCATTTACCTGAAATGGAGGCATACATAACAAATGATGCAGTTTTATTTAAAGTCATTGGAATCGTTGCAGAGGTAGGTTTTTATTTCCCTAAAAACTATGAACAGTTAACTAGACTATTTAATTCGAAGGGAATGAATTGTTAAAACGTTGATAATGTTTATGTTTCTAACAACTTTAACACGAAAATCTTAATAGGATTGCTGCGAATTTCTTTTTTTGATAAGACGCAAAAGCACGGTAATATATGTCATGTGAGGTCCTGTGGTTCTAATTTAAAATTATACATTGTTGCACTGGATTTATTACCACAACTTATTTGCAAAGATTGAAAACATAAAATACGTATGCCTCTTCCTTTATTATGTTCTGTAGAATAAATCTCTAAATTTTCTAAAGGAGAAGAATTTGGGATATTGTTTTGCAAAAAGCAGTCCTAATGTGAAGTTTATAAGAGCGCAGCTTAGTTTTCCTTTAGATAGGAAATTTCATTATATTTTGGGATATCAGTTCAGTTGTTCTGACGAATCTTCATATAATGGATTCGAATTCACCCACCCTTTTAAGTTGACCAATGTGTTTAATTAAAATCAATCATTATGAATATCAGCACTGCCTTTCGATGTTCCGCCGATTCACCTTCGAGACGGCAAATTACAAATTCCTTTACGCTTTCTACTTTTAGAACATTTACGCGAGGCAGAAGCCACCTTGTTAGTGACCAATGAGTAGACAAACTGGTTAAATGCAGCCTTCACAATTGCTGCCTGAATGATATCGAGGTACGAATTCAAAGAGAACAAATTCATTAGATATACAAGGACATAAATTAAATGGAATCCGGCATGCATTGATCCTTTTTACTTGATTCAACTTTTCACGAAATCCTCAACCATTACATGTTAAAGAATCATTGCTTAGGAATAATTGAAACAATCTCCGAAATCTCCTTTTCGTGCTCCCTTAGTATGGATGACTTTCAGCATCAAAAATATGATGCACTTATCGCTAATAGTATAATTGATAGACATTTGCTGAGAACACATTCAAACCACCTCTAAATATCACGAGACCACAATCACAAATAATACAAAACTTCTTAGATTTTCTCAATACATTGATTTTTCTCCTTGACCCACTCTATTGTCAGGTGTTAAACTGACGCCAAACGAAGACAATCATCACTTTCAGCCTCATCTTTTCTTAATCGTATGTAGAGCTCCATGATTGCGTGAAGAATAGGGGTTTTTCCATTGTATAGTTACTTATATTCAGCCTAATTTTTGCATCATTAACGCTTTCACGTTATCAGATTTTAATGTACTACATAAAAGAAATATTGGGACAGGGTGGATGTTATTGTGTCCACCAAATGTCTGTACCAAATGTCTGAGAAATAAATACGGACCTATAAATACGTAATCATTACCGAATGGTGAATGCGTTTACAGGTGAACTTTAAGATGCCTGATAAGGTTAGGAGTTACAGTTTAGCCGCTTCATCAAAAAAATAGGAATGGCGAAATGGCGTTCGTCATATTTGTTAAAATAATAAATTGAAATTGATTAATCAGTAGAGATTGATTAAGAGGTCTTGTAGAATTGTTCCATATCTAGATCTAACATAAGCTCAAGCAATTTCTTTCAAATTCTGGCCAGTTTACAAACGTTTGCTTATGTTCGAAAATGAACAAGTGCATTTTATATCACTGAAGAATTGGAGGTAAATGTTTGGATAAAAGAGCATTGACAAAATGCCGAACTAGGGTTTGAAATCGATTTGAATCCTAAGTTCTCGCACCTTTTATTGTAATTATTCATATCTCCATGTGACTATTTAAATCGGTTTGTAGCTCTACGGTGATTCGAAATAGGAGCCCAAGGATATTCCTCACCTATAGTAAAACTTTGTGTTTAGGCTAGTATATCAAAATAAATGATCCTTAATTAAGATATTTGGGCGCACTTGGTTTAGTTAAATTATTTTTATCCATATGGGCACATTTGCACCACGTTTAATATATAATTTATAATTGAAAACCAGTCCAGGTGGAAAACATTGACGTTTGGAGTAGTCTGTGATTAATGGATTGGAAACTACAACATAGAGTAAAATAATATTTATGCTTAATATAATCATGAGGTACTTGTTAAAATGTATTGAAAGCAGAAGAAGCTGAGGAATGCTTTGCCAAAACAACTAATTTTCTTAACTGAAATGAAGGCTGAACCCATGATTTCAGCTGAAATATACCCAAACATAACAAATTCATCTGTGGAGGCTGTTTTTCATGCCTACATTTCTGGTAATTATGCAATCGAAGAAAGTTCACTCTTTTGTTTCGCAGATGTCAACAAAATAACTGTTCTTATTTTATTAAATCTTTGATAAGAAAATGAAAACCATGCCCACGCATTATCGCAGTTTACAGGCCCTTCTTTGAAGCTGGAAAATTAATTTTCTCTACCTAAAGTATCAGAATATTGTGACATCAAAGGAGTTAATAAGGTTGTTTTACTTACCGCCACTCTGAATATTTCTGCAAACGGTAAATTGTCTAGGTTATCTTTTAGCTTCTGTAGAATTACAACTCGATGGGCACTACTATCAGAACAAATTTCATTGATATCGATCAATACGAAGCCATCTCTGGGTGAGGGTTGTACTTCCTCAGGGTAAATTTACGAATACCTTGTCAAAAACATTCAGTACTTTTCTGCTGCTGACTCTGAAAAACCCAGTAGTCACGACCTGTTTGAAAATATTTTTATTGAAGGCAAAATGCCTATTGCAGAAGACTGTGGAATTTATTTTTAGTTCGCGTAGTTTTTCGAAAGTGGCGAGGTTGGGCGAAGCCTTGGCTTAAAATTATTATAGCTTTAAGAATACGGAATGTCAAAAAGCAGTTTCTTTTACTTTGGCAACAATTTACCGTATCACTGCTCGCAACCTACAACATCAGGATACTAAAATGGGACAGATTTTCCTGGCATTGCTGTCTGTTGATGATTCCTTGGCTTGCTCGTCGGTATCTTCCCATGAGGATGTTCATGACGAAGAAGGAGTGCCCGACTATCACTAATGAGATAGTGTCATCGTCTTCAGAAGTGTGCCGAGACCTAGGATATTTTGGCTCATGTTCAGTTCAAGCCAATTAACTGTACCGTGAGGAAAATGCCATTCTGTATATCTAAGTGAAAGATGGTCAAAAGCAGATTAGATTTGATGACGAAACCATTGATTGGTATGGTCTGCTTAAATTCAATTTCAAGTATGACAATTGGATGAAGAATGTGATGTTCAATAAATATACTAAATGTGCCCCTTTGTCCGATAAGGGGTATTTGCTTTAATAGGCTTTTTCTTTGACTGTATTGTCTACACCAAGAATACTAGCAAATTATGATCTTACTATTAAAACTACATTTCGGCGAGTCATTGTTGCAAGTGAAATGATTATATATATCATTTGACCTAATCACGAATGCTTTCACCCAAGACTATAAATAAATTTGCTCATATTTCATGGTCGGGACTGCTAAGCACGCTTTGGCTTCGGCAGCAATTACCTATCTGAATGAAATGGAGCCTGGCTGACTACCATTCTTTCGTAAATGTTTAAGAGCGATGCTATTACTGTTCGCTTGCAGCAAAGCACGTGGATAAGATAAGCTTGGAGATCACATAAAGCTTTTGCTCAGTGCCAATCCATTGGCATTCACTTGAATTCATGTAGGAAAAGGTCCTCGGGCAGCGCTTACATGGAGTGCCTTCTAATAAGTCCGCATCATTGAAAATACGCTTTTATGAATTCTCAGGAGGTACTAATATTTAATCCTTTTAATGACAAAGGCATTTCAGAGCAGTTTACCATCAATGTAATAGTGTGGGTAGTAAAAACGCCTTTTGAAAACCCGACCAAGATGCTACAATCGTCTATTCTTAGCTCTCTATAAGAAGGAAAAGAAAATTAATCCTTCGCTTTTTCTTGGACTAATGCTATATTTATAAGTTATAAATAATTTTTATTCAGTTGCCCAATGGCTATCGCTTTTACACTAGGCAACCTCGTTTTCCAAATAGCGCTTTTTGCAGTTGATGCTGCTTACAGTAATTTTTGGAAGTAACATTTCCTTTTCGTAAATTCATTTTAGGAAATTCGCATTAGAAAATAAAATTTAAAATACAAAATTATATATTGTATTTGCATGATTGCGCAACCATTGAGTCGATTCATGTTTAATCTGTACAAGACAAAATTATGTTTTTCCATTTGACTTTGCCAAAATTAATTAAATATATTTTATTCTTAGGTTAAATAGACTAAATTATTTCATGGCATCTCTTTCGTTCTCTTGGATGTAGGCTAAAATAGTATTGTAGAAGTTAGAATTTCCTTAAAATCCGTAGTGAAAGGATAGTGAAAAGGAAAAGATATGATAGACTTTCCTCCGCATTCCTTCTCCACAGGAAAGCCGCCGTACAAAATAGGATATGAAATGCCATTTGACCTTGCTTATTTGCTTGGATTAACAACAGTAAAGGGATTATATAAATATTCTTGCATAATAACGCAAATCATTCCTCATGACATCGATAGTATTTCTTACTCTCCTCGCAGTTTGTCAAGCAGAGGGTCTTGCACGTTAATATAATTTTATTTTAAATTTTCGTATGTTTGTACAGATGAACCAGTGCCTAAAAAGTTTGAATTTAATGCAGCTGTTGCCGTGTACTTCGCACTGCGGAATACGACATTAAATGATTCTCGTTTGGTATCTAGAACAATCCCAGGCAGTCATGATTTCCAAACAAACTGCTCTGAATACTCAAAGAAACAACTTATATTCGCTTGCACTGTTAGATTTCCTAAACTAAAAATCTCCACGGTATGTTGGATTTCAAAGAGGCATTCATGTTTTTAGTTCGAGAAAAGAAGGTATAACTGGATTCGGAATGGAAAAGCTGATATACATGGCTTTTCAGTAGAAGCAGAGTTCTACGTTGGGCAAGACAAGAAAATTAAACTGATGCATACGAGGCTTTGCCGTGCTGACCTCATTGCATGGACAGTCAATACATACTTATTAACAACGAGTCAATTCCTGGCGAAATTGTCGGAAATCTTGAACAAGTCTGTGCGCTAGTGCCATCAAGAGTGTTGCTAATTCGGTGCTGCTCGGTCTGCTGATCCTGTGTTTCCTTCGTCTCACCACAAGCTGCTGGAGTATTTCTTTGATTTTTAATTTGTGTCTTCTCTAACACTTTTCTTAAATGAACCTCATAGTTTGCTTTTCAAAGTCTTTGAATTTCAATCATCTAGCAAAGCCGATTGAAGGACTCGGCAGTGTGTTAGTTCACTTTGCCATGGAACAAAGGTATTTGATGCTTAAATATCGACACCTGACGTGGTACCTCTCGCGCTTATTACCTTTTTCTCGGCTTTTGAAGGATCTCCAACTTCCTTTAAAATTCTGCAATTCGACCTACTCAACTTGAGTCCAGGAGTGACCGCAAGATTTGATCGGGTGTTCCTTACTTATGTCCTCCGGCTATTGCTTCCATAAGAGAGGTTTTGTTGTTTTAAGGATGCTTATTAACTTCACTTCCAGTGTCGTCCCACGTAAAGTAATACTTGAAAAGAGGGTCACCTTAGAGTCAATGCAAATGCCTATGTAGTCAATACACTGAAGTTAAGAATTAGCAACACTCGTAATTGCACCTTTGCGTACAGCTGTTTAAGATCTCCTTCATTGTTTCCATTACGTTGGCGTAGGTGATTACTGCGTTTGTCGTTTTGTTACAAGAAATTGTGGGTTTCAACGAATACTTGACTTCATCACAAATGAAGACACCCTCCTTCGAATGAAAAAGACATTTTTGATGCTCTTATCGTCAGGCTGTAGGCATTCCTTTGCAATATATATTGGCTAATGTTTGATAGATTATTTTGATAAATTGTCCCGGTAGTTTCTTTTAGCTGAAAACTTGCGCAGTTAGCGATTTCTCAATATTAAATACTAGCATCTTTCTTCGTTGGGAAAGATCCATAACCCCATCCATTGTGGTCAGTAACCTGATGAACCATAGCAAGATGGCTTGCCAGATTTATTCAGGTGTGCCAATGCCGTCTTTATAATTGTCGCCAACCGTTTGACTCCAGCTTTAACTTCCATCTCCTAGTCTCTTAATCACCATAGCAGTGCTGCTTGAAGATTTATGGCTTATGTACTGTTTACATAATCCTCCTAGCTTTAAGAACGACAATATTCTAATTGGAATGTGGAAAATTTTGGCTTGAAAACAATTACTTTGTATCCAAAGCACTCCCTATTTGTTTCCAAAATTCCCCTATTATCTCAACTCCTTACCGAATTGTCTTAATTTAAGAGGGTGCGTATTCAATGGAATCATCAAACACCTCGTAAGTCTGTTAGCTTCAATGTGGTGAGACAACTTGGATGCAGTATATTCTGAATAACAAGTCTAATGTTACAGAATAAAGTTTACATTTAGATGTTTAGTGTGTGGTATCTGCCAAAATATTGTGGATTTTACTTTACCTTTTAGTGAACGGTACTACTTTTTTAGATACTGAGCATCCAAAGTATGTATTAAATGAAATCATTGCTGATAACAGTTTTTTTAATTTCTGCAGCCCTGAATTTGTGATCAGCTCTGAGAAATGAATAGAGTTCAAATTGTTACGGTACCGATTTAGTAAGTTAAGCATTTTACTTTCATCTGACGGATTCAATCAATCGAGGTACTGTTTAAAAAGTTGTAAAGTTTGCTAATTCCAATAAGTATAATAGTAACCGAAATAGTAAAAGGAAACCTGAAATTAATTCGTTATTTAACACACCGAATAATCCGCAGTTCAAAGCATGTGATAATTTTGTCCAAACACAATAAACGCTAGCAGACGCAATTTCTAATTGTCAAAGTCGTGCCATAGTGATAAAGAGGCAATAACGGGTCCATTATACGATAAAACACTCAAATGTTAAATTTTGTGTACATGTTTTCATATCCGACTGCAAATTATTCAAATTTCTTGAAGCATATAGTATTTGCAAACGAAATCGTTGTCATGGTTCATCTCAAATTCCTCATTCATAGCAAGTTTACCGGTGTATGTGGTCGATGTAAAGAAAAAAAATCAAAAATACTATCATCCTGATTTGTATTGACAAACATCTTTAAGGGACAAACCCCTGCACTGAATTTAAAATTAGAAAATGATATAATGTTATTCGTCTTTAAAGAAGTAGGGATTGAGGCATCGTATATTCCACCATCACATTTAAGACGAGTTTTATTCATATATATATTTTATTATTTTATGAAACACTTTGTGCACTATTTTATTGTGTTTTGAACTTTCTCGTTGTCGCCTGACAACCACAATATCTAAAATCATTCGTGTTACACAATTAGACGTAAATTAACTATTGGATATTAGTTGAAAGTAGTCTTAAGATAATTCAACAAATGTTAAAGAACATTTTCATTTGATATTTTAGAAGCCCTATTGAACACCAAAGCTGTAATTCCCATTCTCTTGACAATTCATTATGGCAATTCATATGAATACCAGAGATATTTCATATAGAGAAGCTAATATCTTTAGCGTCAAGCCTCCTCGGTAAGCAATAACGACGTCAGGGTTTTGAAAAGCTCTACAAAATCGGCGTTCTTATTTTATTTCTTTGCGGTGACAACTAGATATTTTCACGAAGAATCTTATTCTGTACTCTAATATGCTGTACACTTTAAGCTAAAAAAGTAGGAAAATCTGAAAATTAAATAATTAAATTAAAGACATTGCAATTTTGACATTTCTAATGATTTCATATTCCACTCTGACCGCTATTTATTGAATAAATCTAACTTGAATTAATCTAAGACCTGTAAATTTCGAGTTGCCTCTTTTGATCTACCACCACCCTCTGATGTGTGCTATAATAAGAGTGAAACAACGTCGTCGTTTTGAGACATGATGGATGAGCAATTGCTCGAGTTCGCAGTAGTGGGAAGGATTAGAATTATTTTGTATAGTTGCGCTTGAAAAAAACTATCGAAATTCCTTTTAAAAGTACAGTACGATCGGAGAACAGTATGGGTTTTCCAATTTTGCTAACAAATTAACAGGATAAATATGACTGAAGCATTTTTGGATCAATGATCTCGATCCAATGGCTTATTGGTTCGGAATCCTAATCCAACTTCTTACCCACTAATGGAGTAAGTAGGTGGATTGATTTGGAGAGCACTTAGCCAAAACCGTTCAGTCACTTAACAATGGCTCAATAGTGCTATTGTTAAAAGTTTGCATTTTTGAGGAAAATTCATCGAATGATTCATTAACGTTATTGGTAATTTTTCGCTCTCTGTGCCCTTAAAATATAACTTACGTTAATTAACAAATTTAATCTTCCTTTAATTTTCATTTATTCAAATGAATAAGAGGATAATTACTATTTTGAGCTATATGGGAATTTCGTATTTTTGCTAGTAATCTAGACCGAAATAGTTAAATACTTCTAATGAGCAAACGCTTTAAGTCCGTGGCGGCCTCTAAAAAAAAACAGAACTCGCTGATTTTCGGTAAAGTGTACTGGAATCACACATACATCTCTTTAATAAACCCTCTGGACGCAAGTCTCCTCTTCTCCCTCCGGGAGTGGGGCCATCTTATATGGGACAGTTAATTCATCTAGAAGAGGACCTAATCGTAGCAAATTACGCTATGAATTTACAAACTAAAACGCGATATATGAACTTGCAGTAATTTAGGATAAAGCTGTTTTTATAGTCTCCAGATAGCAGGACCTTGCTCTAATTGGGATCGGGTTAATGATGCCCACGTCAACAAATGATTAACACATATATGCTACCAGTTTTACGGTCTCTTTACTTGTCCTCAAATGCAACTTTATCGAGGCAATTACTCCCAATTTTGCGATAGAAATTTCAACTTAGGTGGTACTGTCGTGAGCCACGCTCTCTAGTTCTTAACTTTCCTAACGAACATTTTGCATAGATTTCCGCTCAACTTCACTCCGAAGCTCCAAGAGTTACTTTTCGCTTATTGGCCCATGTCGATAATTAGTCCTGTTGACCATTGATCATTGAGATGACGTATCTTTATCTCCATCACTTGAAGCTCTGAAGACACATATTCTCTCAGTTGCGAAATAAACACTATTTCTTTTCGACCATTTTCGCAATGACGCAAAAATGACCTTCCGAAGTTATATCTTCCGATACTTTTGCTCGGCCACGAGCCAGTCACCAAGTCGCAGATCCTTTTCACTGATTTTACCAGATGCAAGCTGGTAGATCAACATCCCGCCCTGCTTTCACCTGCAATGAAAGACATTATGCAACAATTATGGTTTCATCCGGCCATTTATACCTACTTCTCGAATTTCTATCTTCCTTTAGGCATGCTGGACTCCAAGACTCCTTCTCATCTCGACCTTTAGGAGAGAATTTTAATGCTTTTTGAAAATGTACAAAATCAAAAAATAGAAAAGAATGAAAGAGTGGAGACGTGAAATGCGCCAGCATCTCCAGAAGAATAGCGGGACGCAGCCGAATTGCTGAAACATGACGTTTCAATCGGTTTTTGCACCTCTTTAAGGCTACTTGATTGGTTTGGAAGACTAACGTGGAAAC
>JAQIVA010000042.1:0-17399 GCA_034697525.1 Lithobius microps | reverse complement strand
TAGTATATCGGCCATGAACACAGCATCAGAGTCAAGAAGCAGTATCTGGATTGTTTTTCGCGAAAAAAACACATATTTATATTACCTGCTTTCACTGTTACATATATATATGTATATCGGAACATCTTTTAATTACCTATCAAATAGAACTGATCTCATTTCAGTGACACCGACATAGAGCAATAATTATAGGAGATGCCTTCTCCAACTTAAATTAGAATTAATTTAAGACAGTAACTTTGAAAAATTGCGAAGAAGAATTTTTTCAATGTGGAGGATGGGAGTCAGGCTCTACAGCTCCTAAGTTACAATTTCGAATTTATTCGAAATCGATTTTAACTATCTTCACACTTTAAAATATATTTTTTAAGTCGTATATGTATATTTAAGTCGTATTTTCTAGTTTAGTCACAAAATAAGAAAGATAACACACTTTTGAAACAGTGAAGTTGAGAATCTCTGGTAGGTACATTTTCATCGTGGCCACCTTTGTCGCGGGATGTTGGCTAACCATCCAGGTTGTTTTCGCCTGTTGGGCACATTGAATATAAATCCCATTATTTATGGCTACTTTTGACTGCTACGTCATTGAAACTTGCCTGAATGGGCTCAGCTTGGTAGTAGGTAACTTGGAGATTGTTGACACGCCAGCTAGAAATCATACCCTGGAGGATGAAGGTAGTAGCCTTATCGGCGAGGAAATGCAAATGAATTGGAGCAGCGGTGGTTGCACTCTCCACAAAGTGATTTACTAAGAGGCTCTTAAGGAATATTTCGTCCAACCGTGCTGCTTTGGCCCCCACCAGCAGTTGCATGATATGAATTGTTGAGTCTTTCTCTATGATATTGTCCACATCCTGACCGACTGGGGCCTGAAGAAGAAAAAAAGTAACTTTAAACACTCGTAGTTTTCATGAATAATCCCCTTCCCATTAAGATTTATACATGATGACAATTCTATCGGTCGGGAGCCTTTATAATATTGGTTTCGTTACGAGCGATTATGCAGTCCGAAATGGTATTCATACTGACTAGAAAATATATGGTTCGGTAAAAATTTTGAAAACGAGTTCATTCCAGAGGTATGAATTTACTCTTTGCTCCCTCATTGAAACTCCAGAGAGAACCATGATGAGTTTATCTCCGTTCCTTTGCTTTGAGTTCAATTCAACAAACATGCCTCGATTATAAGGTAGTTAAAGCATTTTTCCGTCTCTTACTGATCCCTGCCTAGTAACGGAAACAATGAAAATTGATCACTTACCCATTTGAAATATAACGTCGAGGCATTGGATTCGGCCAACTCCTGATACACCAAGATGAGAGTCGATAAAAGCAAGACAAATATAAGTAATATCACGAGTCTTTTTTTCCTAAATAGTAAAGTGAATGCGTTAGCTTAAAGCTAAAGCGTTCTTATTTCGTGAGATATTGAAAAAAATTACCGCTTTTCGGCCGAATTTATTATAAATTTGTCAATTTTACCGCCACATCTTCCTTTGCACGCCCGCTGCATGGCAGGAGTGTTGATTAAAAGTAAAATAACCAAGCCTCGCCAGTTTTTCAAGACCATATTATGAGCTTTTTCTGATTGGTTGCTTTCCTTTCTATGGGGAATATCCAAATAAAAGGAAGGTATGGCTTCATTCGTCGTTAAATGCTTTAGAAATTTGTTCTTCTCATAAAAATATAAATGACACTTATTGTACCTTAAACTAATAAGAGGTAAGTCAGAATCCCCTAATAAAACAACCCGATTCAATCTGACCACAGCCTTAGATACTGAGGGAATCAGGGTAATCGACAGGCCTAGCTCTGATCAGCTCTCTCCAATATTTTCAAGGCAAAAGGCATATCGTCATTGAGTCGTAACATTAAGCTTCTTATTCATCTTCAATAATTATAATGTACTGGGGCTTGTTTAAATTAAATAAATATCGTTTCGTGAATACAAATTCACATTCTTGGAATATTAGAGGAAGTAATTTAATCTTCAAAATAGTGCTCAATCTACTGAATTGCATCTTTATGAAAATAGTCGAAACGCTGCTCATGCTAACGCTTTGAAATCATGATAAAATTTTCCGAAACTAATTTTACACTCCTCGCTGTCCCCTCCTAAATCTTACAGATTGCTTAATCGATGGTGACATGTCTAAAATAATGAATTTTAGCTCAGTATTTGGACGGGCAGAGCTTTCAAATCTATTTATTAAATGTTTATGGCATAAATTTAAATTAACGTAAACATTTGTACAGTAAAACTGGAAGCTCTGTTTTAATATTATGAGACCTTACATTGAACATTTTTACAGGAATAAGGATCTCTTCATGAGAACTAATAAATCGGAGCTAATTATTATTGAAACTTGCCATTAATCTCAATAAAATTTATACGATTCAAACGTTCCGCTTTCTAGCAGCGAAAAAAACAGGAATTGTGCATATAACGTAATCGTTATCGGCAAATGAATACCCAATGATAGTGAAGCGACAGCTTTCTCCGCTGATCCTGCATCATACACGAAATTGGACCACCGTTATAGAGGGGCATTCAATGCTGAATAAAATCTTAGCACGAAATCGAAACTACTCAATGCATATTTCAAATCAAAGGGGAGATCTTTCAAGCCGGAAGAAGAAATTAGATTAGCTCATTATAATTAATGTCAATTATTTTACTTTAAGTAAAGTTTCTGAGGAAGTTTTCGTGGGAAACAAATAGTACATTTTAAAATAATGTAGTATTGGCTCTTGCCTTGTTTTTCTTCTTTTGACCTAACCTATTTTATCTTTGCATCCTAAGTTTTAGTTGAAAGTTCAGTTGATGAGTTGGACAATAACAAAAAAGGCCAGTATTATTGAAATGTTTTAAGAATATCACAAAAGATGACATTGGTTAGCGTTTCTAAATAATATTAATCACTTGATAAGAATTTCTGCTCGATAAAGAGGACTCCGAGCGTATTGCAGGGACAAATTCTGCAACAATATTGGAAAATATTTTCAACAAGAAGCATCAGAAAACTTTTAAATTCGATGTGCATTTAGCTAACATAAAGAAAATGCAACTTTAGTAAAAGCACAGATTTGTAAGCCGACTCTTGACGGAAAGAATCATTACTAGCTTTCCTATTTGGTAATTCCATAGGAAGGCAAACAGCCAATCAGAAAAACCCATGAAGTGGATAACGTCACGTGGCGATGTTTGGTTATTTTACGATTTAAATCAATACTATTACTATGTTGCAGTCGCTTGGGATACGATTTGACGCTAGAAATAAAAAATTGAAAACGAATGGGATTGAAGAACGATAAAATTGTTATCTATCACAAACATAGCATGTTTTTGCACTAAATTAACACAACATCGATTTTGTTAAAACTTTGATAGAGAATAACTCGTGATATTTCCGATATTACTTTAAGTGAGACTGAATAACCTGGGATCCGAGAAAATGAGTATCCTGTGAAAGAAATCACTAAGCTTGCTATGAATGATGCCGCAAATTAATGCAAAAAACTTGATGCATTTCAACAAATGTGGTTATGTACCATCTTTTACCTGAGTAGTCTAGGATGGTTATGACTTTTGGTACAGCCCTATCCAGTCACCGGGGTTTCACTTCTCAGTGTAAACCCATTTCATCCATATAACGTTATCCAAGTTTCGAAGCTTCAAAAGGCTCCATAGAGCTTACTATGACTTTTAGACCGTGGGAGATCTTCACCCAAATGGATACACACTCTTCCCGATAAGCCGCTGTTCTTAGGTGTTACAAAAAACGAGTGTGTGTTGTACAGATTATAAGCCTCCGAGCTTCGATTTGGATCACAGAATTCACCCGCTTCTCTTCGCCTCAGCTCACAAATATGTCACGTCTGAAGCAAGAAATTTAACCTTGTCCTTTGGTTTTCAGTTCAGAAGTAGTCGGCGTTCGTGCTCAGCCTATTACAATTGCATTCAATTGCTGTGAGATTTGTCTCTTTTCAGGATGATAGACCTGGAGGTGGTAAAACGATGGACTGGGTACTTGAGTGTAGCAAATTAGCTCTTCAGACCGAAAGGCTGTTCTTCAACACCCACAACCTCAGCATAATATCAATATTGTTTAATAAAGTAGAATAACTAAGCTCCGTTCAATAATGCAATCCATTTTATGGGCTTTTCTGATTGACTTCTTGCTATCCTTTGGGAAATATCAAATACGAATGGTAGCATCGCTATTTTTCATTGAAAATTTGTATAGACATTTTTATTTTCTCTTTTTAAATGATATTTAGGCTAGTGAGCAGCGTTTTGCAGTTACTTATATTTTTTTTCGTGCTTTTCTAAAATTAATATCTTCACCACTCTTATCCTTTTTGATTTACTTTCAAATTTTATTTGTTCAGTTTTTTCAAGAAAAATTTAATAGTATTTTCCCTGGTTAATTTATTTTCCTGTTACCCCAATTTACTATCCAATAAAACACTAGGTGCCCACTGAAAATAGTTTAAGGTGATTGCAGTAAGGCAAGATTAACCTAATGCTACAACACTTTGAAATGTACCTAGAGATTCCCGCAAAAAGATCTCTGGACACTTTGCCGAATCTAAAATAAACTGACAGCTGCCATAATTTGCCATTCTAAAAGTATCTTGGATCTGGAAAGATTTCCTCTTTGGTTGAATGTTATCTAATTTCGGCAAAAGTGCTTTTGAGTAAATTGCATTGCGATCTTACTCAGTAAACTAATTAAATAAACAAACCCTCCGTAAGGGTGCTTTGATTTCGTTTATAACGCAAGACCAGCATAGATAGTTATGGTTAATGACGCTTCACAAAACTTTAAAACAGCTTACAGTTTCATTTTGCAACCTATTAAACATATTAAAGTAATCGATTTAAAGGCTCTAACCCCGTTAATATTGAACTTAAGATAGTAATTTTAGATAGGTCAACATCGGCTTAGGTTAGGGGCTAAGGTTTTGAATAGGTTTACGAGTAAATACATTCTTTTCAGATGTGTTAAATAGGATTTTATAGGATCGTTCAGTTACCCGAAGTAAGAGTGTTTATCGGAGATGTGCGTATAAGTGAAGGCAGGAGTGTTTACGCACGGTTGACCTCTTTATGGGTAAACAACTTGACCAATTAGATCAGGACCAATGCACTCAGTTCACATGTCCATGGGTAACCTTGCGAAGATTCTCTCAGGTCATCGTACGGTCACTACAATAACCCTTCATGAGTGATGATGGTATACAAAAGTGTGAGATCAGTATCAGAGTTTGAGTATTGTTTGATAAAAAGTGTGGTTACAATACAAAGTTGATACAATTTATGTTTCAATTTTTATCCTGTTTATTTCGATGGTTTTCCAGGCTTCACCTATCTCCAAGTTTACATAATCACGTAACTAAACGATCAAATTTGCAATTACTTTAATATCATTGTTCCTAAATCTTTAGCAAAATTTATTTTTGAACTAAAGAAAACTAATTTTTCTTAAGGCAACTTAAGTAGAAAGTATGCGACGATAAGATTTGAATCTTCTCCCTGAAGAATGATTATATTCAGCCGCTTAAAGAGCCAGGTGAGAGCATACTTGTAAGGATGATTAATATTGGCTACATTATCCCTTGAATTTCCAATTCTGTTTGTGCTTTTGGTTGTACGAGATCTACGCCGAACTTTATGAGTTTCAGCATTGAATCCCCGCAGCAGCATACATAGTCTAACGCTGAGGATTTCATTTCTTTGCACGTCAAGGAAAATACTTGATTTAATTGGCATTGAAGGTGATCAACCTAACAGCAAATAGGTTTAGTTACTCGCACATTATTTAGATAGTAGATTGTCCTGTTGCAGTATTTCCTTGCGCGAGGAACTTGAGTAAAATGCCTTGAGGGTTTGACTTATAATTGACCTCATGTCATTTAAACCAGAAATCACAAGGCCGAATTTGCAAAGACTTAAATAATAATATGCAATAAAAACAAAGATTTATTAGAATAAAATGAAATTCTAAAATTTATATTTTTATATTCATTTAAGCGAACAATAGTACTCATTTTTTCCAGATATATACCTATATCATCTTACTAACCATGTTTATGACCACTTAAAGAAACATAGAGATAGCAAGAAAGGAGATATCTTGGACCCATTTAAGGATATTTTAAGGTCCTTGAGTATCGTTCACTCAATACGGTACACGAGGCATGAATTTAATCAGTGGATAAATATTCGTGTGACCAAATAGGAGAGACTATATCTCCTTGGCAAGGTGGTAAGGTTTTAGTCAGGTAAAAAAATCGTTATGGATGATTGGAGGACTCAAGGGACAGTTGAACTTAACCATTTTCAGAATTAGTCTCAGATTTAATGCCTGCACATGAAAGCCATTCAACTTTGAATCAATTTTGCGTCCTGAATAAATCTGAATAGAATCAACCGATACTCATATTTCTGAAAAATTGCCTTAATTACATGAACTTAGCTGTGTTTTTTGGTTATTTGTGTTTTTCAAATGTATGGTCTCGATAAACATAGATTATATGGTTGATATGAAGTCACTGGTTTGTTTCGAACACTGACCACCACTCGAGCAAAATTAATTAATCTCAAGATAAATTTCGTCAAAAATTAGTTCCTTGTGATTAAAAATGGCACGTGGAAGGTTAAAATATTTGTTAGCTTTTGAAAGTTCGCTGTAAATTTTAACCCTTGAGTTCCTAATGCCCACAACTCGTCACTGTGATTTGTCCCTGCGATAATTTTACTCCAAAGTTGAATTCCATAAAAACGTTTGCGTGGAAAAACAAATGATGCTACTTAATTTAATAGAAAAGCGAGTTTGCATGAGTAGCATTTAAGGGAACGTATTTCGACATTGCTAATCACAATTTGGTATTAGCTAAATATTTACACTTATACATTCTGAACTCCCAACTCCCTGCAACGACATTTGCATTGCGTTTTGTATCAACTGTAGATTTTTATGTAATTTTGACTTATTAGCACACAATCCATCGTCATCTAAAGCAAAGCACTTCCAGAATATTTAATATAAATAGTTTTGAAGCAATACCCAAATAAACGTTTGAAAAAACATAATTGAACACTGATGAAAAACGGTCTAGATACTTGACATTTCTGTAAATATGTTGCAATATTTTTATCACAAATTTTTGTTGTGATATTTAAAATGAGTTTATTTTGGTGCTTGCCTATTTTAAAGTATTTTAAAGCAGCGTAGAAAATGGATTTATTGATGGATTTGTCAGGGCCGGTATTGTATGCCAGGGCCGGTGAAACAAATTTGATCCAATATCAAATGGGCTTACCATTGCCTTAACCAAAAGAATCGGTGGTGAGGATGATTGGTAACCTCGGATCACTGAGTTCACAGTAACTCTAAACTTAGAATGCTTTTACGTTTTCCAAAGCCTTTTTCGCAAGCTACCGACTAATTCCACGTAGATTTCTTTCCTAGTAGCTGCTTTAACGGAGCCCTCGAGTAGTGTAGTAAATGAAGTAAACGCTATAATGGACTAGGTCGGAAATGTTCGTACGCGCTTCCATTTTTATGATTGCATTTGTAATACTATCTGAGACTGGGCGGCGACCACTTGCATGGAAAATAAGCCGAAATATTTATTATTCCAAGAAAAGGCATTACTCCGGATGGAAGTTGAACCCACCTTGATTGGTCCCTGTTCCGCCTTACTCATAACGACAATATAGTCTAGGTATGCTGCTCTCCTATTGTCCATATTGTCTCAAGAATTCAAATAGTCCTTTGTGAGTAAATCACATGCTTCTTCTTCCTCTTCAACTTGTAAGTAAGCTTCAGAGAGGTCCAGTTTAGCGAAATAAGGATAGGAATTATGACCTCTGTTCATGACAGTGGGTAATGGTTGTCCTCCAACGCTTCATTTAGTCCTATCGAGAAGTCTGCTTATAGGCGGAGCCTATATTTTAGCTTCCCAACCACAAAGATTGACGCTGCCCAGGTCGAGTAGGATACTAGATGGAGTACTTCCGATTATTGTAGCCGCTCCAATTTCGTCTCCGCCACTTGCCGTGCTGCAAAAGGAACGAGTCTTTTCGGTTTGAACGATGGACGAAAGTTCGGTTTCAGTTTAAGACTAGCTTTAGCCGGACTGCATTTGCTATGCTCTTTCCTAGGAATAGGCGGATGCCTTTCGATCGGGTTGAATTTTACTATGTTGAGGGCTGTCGGTGAATCGTCCGCTCCTCAGTGGTCGTCGAAGATGTCGATTTCGTCAATCTAATCCAAACCTGGGCGACTAGTCCTATATCTGCACATATTGCAGAGAGTTGATTATGATTTCTTATTACATGAACAGTGCTCCTATGACTGTCACTATGTTACCAGAGGCGCCTGAAAGGGTGAAACCTATGGCGTCTACGCATTAGAGAAGTTCTTCAAATTACGCCGCCATAATGACTTCGAGGGCCATTCCTTCTCGAATGGCACGATTAATAGCGACTACGAATATGATTTTTTTTCCCATTTTTGACGTAGAAACTGCGCATGGCCATGGCTACATAGTAAGGAAACGCGGCTTCTAGCACACTTGAATTGTAGCATTCAAAGTCTCTGCAGACCCTTAAAAGGGATAAATCATCTCAGTTCTGGAGTTGGGAAAAACCTTTTTTGCAATTTGCAATCTCGTATGCTGGCGCCGAAGAACAGTCTGAGGCATGGAACAACAGACGACAAAACCAGGAAAAATGCCGCCATTCTGCCTACCTGATTTTGTTGGTATTGTGCATTTATATGGTCATGTTTACCCTACATAATGTAAAATGTTTGTCTTCAGCTTTCCTTATCCAAGGAGCCGCTTTTCATGACCTGAAGATAAGTTTATTTTAACCCATGACTATACCTTTACTATTCCACTGTGCATTTCTTGGCAAAATTATGTTTTCATTAGCCATTACTGGTCCAGAAGGAAGATTTAACGCTTTTTTACGACTGAAATTTTTTGAACTTTCCAATCTCTCTTATGACTAAATTGCTATCTTAGCATGACTGGTAATTTACAAATAAAATGTCTTATTAAACAAATTTGATTTTTTTCTTAATCTTTATACTAAGGTAGTGTTATTATTATTATTTTTTGTGTCAGTTAAAGGCCTGATGGATTGTAATAACATAATTTTTATTTTTGTTTAACAGTCATGAATGTTTATAAACAAAAATTTCAATCGAATTGCTAGCTAAATTTTCCCGATTTTTCCCAAAACAAATCAGCAAAAGATTATTAATTTGGCATAAGAACTTCATGCCTCTCGAGTGAATTTCTTATTTGCGAGCGTACATTTATCAAGCATTTCCTAGCACCAACGTGTCACTGAGTATTTATTCTTGGGTCATCAAAACAGCATTCAATTTTCCTTATCATAACAAAATATCCACCACGATCTTGGTCGCAAATAATCACGAGGAAATGACAAACTTGCTGACCCATAGAAAACGTCTAAGGGTGAAGCTTTCCGTTTTACGGAAATTCAATACTAATCTTTTCGTGGGAAGTTTGAATCTACTCTAATTTTTGCCTACTTTGAGGTTCCCGTTCGTCTTAGCGACGTCGTGTTCATAAACGCCCCGCTGCTACTTTAAGTAGCAGAATTCCGCTCTATGCAGATGTCGGATACCAAGTGACTTAAATTTGCTTCCATTCTGGTTTAGCCGAGAAGTCGCCACTCGAAATAATCTCTTAGATACGCTGTTTCCATGTTCAGAAAGGTAACTTTTCATTTATTGTGTCTGGACTAAACAGGCGATTGCATGTAACTGTTTTTATGTAAATAAGTCAATGTTCTTACCTATCACAAAGCTAAATTGCAATATTTATGATCAGCCTTCATTATGCATGAGGGCGTAGTGACGTGTACCTATGTCGTATTCACACTTTCGGCCTATTACGTCGTCATTTAGCAATCATTGAAATGAACGCTCGATGCATCTTCCTTTCTTGCATTCACAGCAATTGATTTATGGAATTTTTCGAGATATCATTATTTAAATTTATTGTAATTTCCCATTTCCTAATAAGTAAAGCTGCATAAATTAATTTCATATTATATGTCAACTGAAACTAAAAATTGAACTCTCTTTGTCAGAAGGTTGCAAATAGAAGCTCAGTTAGTTAATATCTGTATATTAATTATTTAAATAGATGGGTTAAAAGGAAGGCTCTGATTTCGTTAAACTAGATTGCGTTTTAAGGATCTAACAGGAATCGATGCTTTAGCTTCCTGAAATGTAGGTTTCTAAAATTAAAGGTATCTCTCTTAACCATGCTGTGAGTGGGAGGTCATTTGTTTTCTTGCAAAATACAGTAATCAAGATAACGTTTAGCAGGTTTGGGTAAAACAACGGTTAAGATAGGTATTTCATAGTTATTATGACTGAATTGTTTTACATAATGCATAATGCACCAGATCTACATACCGCCGCACCCTGAACTTTGCCAATTTAGTTAGTGCATTGTAATTTCGTTTTGAAGTTTGCATCAGGCCATTTTGCTAAAATAGTCCATAATTGAATAGCGAAATATTGAAAGAAATTGAAGCTCAACTTCAAAGACTTTGCCATAGCAAAGTTGACTAACAAGGGCTTTGATTTGTCCAAAGAAGAATACGTAGTGTAATAGAAGGAGTGTAAGATTCGACGAAAAATGGTGTTACGGGGAATTGTTTTAATTGAATCCTAAAGTGGTCATTTAATTTTCGTTTACAAGCAAAGGTCCCTTTTAACGGCTACGTCTTAATATCAAAACCTCTGATTCCACTAGAACTCCTATTTATTAGAGCTCAACTTCCAAGTTATTATTAGAAGCTCAGTTAGTTCAAAATGTTCATATCTTTATTTAAATTAATTAAATAGAATTCCATAAAATTAAAACGGTATGTCTTGGGTTGAAAGAAAGACATTGAATTCATTAAACAGGAGCTCGCCCACGCGGTCTAACTTGAGGAATATTATGTATTCAAAAGCCAACTATACCGTGCGTGGGCGTCCGTTTTGACTCCTTGCAAAATATATGTAGGAGATTTTATTATCACAGAATATGTAATAAATATTTTTGTTGATTAAAGCAAAATTACGGCCAACATAGGATTTTCGTTGTTGTTGGTGGTGGTAAATACTTCTACTGAATATATTCTATACACCAGATCTACAAGTATTCAAGAAACCTATAAGGCAACATCGTAGAATCCACCGTGGGTTCAATTTGTCATTAAAGCACTAAATATTGACATAGGAGCTTTTTAATCAGGTCAAAGCTTATATACATTATAATTAGTGTGTAAGAAGGGTCAGATTGTTTTAATGATTGAAATGCATTTTTCGTTGTGTTTACATTTGCCTCTTTATTTTTATTTAAAATTCGAGGAAATGTCTTTGGCCTAAAGTTTTCCGATTTTACATTTGGGAATTTTCTGACGATAACTCAAATTGGAAATGAAAACTACTTTTGATGGCTTTAGTGAAATAAATCAATGAACTTTTTTTAGGGTCTTAAGTCTTCAGATTTTGTATTTAGAGAATTTCTGACGATGACTCAAATTGAAAATGGAAGCTTCTTTTATTTACCTTAGCAGAACAAACCAGTAAACTTTTAACGGCTGAGTGAGTCTTGATAATTGTTGGTATTAAACAAGCAACGCAGCATTCACGCATTAATAAATTTTGCAAATATCTAATAATTCATTGAAATTAAATATCGTTAAACGCAAAACACGGGTTCAGTTTCCATGACTTCGGAGTGCTAAAACATCTTTTTGAGCCGTCGCGTTTTCCCTAGTATACTATAGTAATAAGATGAAATAGTGCCATCTCGCTGAAAATTAGTGAAAAGTCTCCGACAAATCTGAGATGGATGCTCAAACGGGCAAATTTTGGTTAATTGAAAGGGCAAATAAGGGCCATTAGTCAAATGAATAAGTAGTCAAAACGATTAAGAAGCAATTTCAAAAATATTTAAAATACTATTACCGACAGTGACAACAGCGTTTCAGATTTAGGCAAAAAGCTAGCAAATCCAAGAATAAATCGAGGCCCCTGATTGGTTAAAATATGTCAACTGCTATTATATCGAGGAACAGAAAATGATTTAAATGCTGGAAAGTGCTATCGCAAGTTCTTAACTACTTCAAGATACAAACCAGAAAGAGTAGATGTTGTTATTGATCATATTGCACTATATTCTAGCAAAAGCCAGTTGTAACATTAAAACCCTTTTAATTAATCCTAAATAAACTTTTCACTACGAGTTCCACGAAATACGGGTTCCTTGCATTCCTAACTTAGCTTTCAAAATAAAATTCGCAATTTTGAACTTAGCTTTATCGCAAATTCTCAGATGTTAAACTAAAAACAAATTAAATAAGATTAATTTTAAAATTCTAATGATTTAATAGATCCCAGGTAACTGTAACATTAAGGGATATTGTCATTTTTTTGGATTCTTGAACTCAATGGAATCGACAGCATTGCTAATTCTGCTGAGTCTAACGAACAACGCTTCATGTATACTATCTGAGTTCATTCTTAGTAAATCAGTTAAGGGGAAAAATTCAGTTAAATAATATTGAATTTTGGAATAGGGAAATAGAACATCACGTTGCCAATACTAACCCGCTTTGCCTTATATCGAAACAAAAATAAGTGTGGTTAAGATCGAAGCAAATTTCCATGTTGAATTCGTAAACCATTTAATGGCGTCGGAGCTTTTGAATCGTTTCCCTTTAAATTACTAGATCAAAGAAACTGCTTAAGAGTTCTTGAAGAAATAAAAGTGTACCTTTTTAAAAATCGCAATAATTCAAATTTTCAGTTTGCCAATGTGGAGGATTTTATTTAACGTGAAAGAGAAATTATTTACCTTTAAGGTAAATATTGGGGAGTTCTCAAATTGAAATGGGAGATAATATTAGGTTGACAAATATTTTCACAGTAAAATATCTATTTCCGAAAATTATAGAATACGAACAATATTGGGTTTTACAAAAACACCTGTTGCATAACAACAATTCACCCTTTAACCGAAAAATAAAAAGTCCCTTTAAATTGATTCTTAAGAATATCACGTAACTAAATTCAAATCATCAATTGCGTTGCAGTCTTCTTTTTCAATTAAGTGGATTGGAGGTGTTTTAATTTCATTGATTTACACTGGAACGATATCTAGAAATTCCAACACTTTAAGTTAGCTTTCAATGTATAATTTTCCACAGAGTGCAAAATAACACTGCAAAATGAATTGTCTAGTTGTGTAAAAGAGAAAACTCGATTTCATTATCATTTTCGAGATGTTAACTATGTCTGGTGACAGTCAATTTAAAATTGCTAATGTGTGAAAGTATTTTAGAAATTGTTTTATTTTGGAAATGAAAGTAGAAGCAGAATTTTCAAAGAGAGAGCAATGCTGTTGCGTTGTTGGAATTATGATTAAATAGCTAGGGAGAATGCTTCTCATTTAAGTCCTTTGCGTTGCCTTTTTGGTATTGGTAGGTTGTAGCGAGGAGTGAAGTATTACACGTTAGAAATTAAGGCAGCGTCATCGAGCATCATCTCTAGTGCGCACACGGCTTTTCGAATATTTTACGGTTGTAAAATTAACAAAGATTTTCTATGGTTTTGATTCTCATCCTTCATCGTTTAACCAAATTTGATAATATTATTGCATAGAAGCTGATATTCGCAGTTTTCAACGCACACAATGAATCTCGCAAAATCCTGACGCAAGCAGTTCAAAGAACAGAAAACCATGATCCTTTTCAAATGTATTACATGTTTTCAATTAGCTTCAATATATTAAATCCATGCTAAAAAATAGGGGATCATCTTTCCGATTATGAGAATAATTTGTAATCAATACAGTTTATGTTTTTCAGTACAAATCTAAGTAAAAACTAAATTTTCTGGGCAAACCAACTTTACTGGGGCCTGACAAAGGGGTAAATTTCACAGTGATTACGTTTATCAAGTTCACATTAGGGAAAACGAAATTAAGATTCCACTTTTTGACAGGATTCAATGATAAACTATTGTCTGAAATAAGGAAACAAAAATTTAGATTGTAGTTTTTGCACGAGCTTGTATGGATAGATAGAAAAAAAATTTACCTACGACCGGTCTTACTGAGCTCGATTATCAGATTTTCTAGAAATTCTACTGGAAAAATGCTGTAAGCTGGTAGGTTGAATTCATATGCCTGCTCTAATTGATAATCAATGCATGTACACCTTGGATAATGGACTAAGCAACAACACGATTGGGCCCACTGCTATCACATTGGCCAATGTTAGTCAGTAGTGACCTTGACACCTCACGAGACCTCATTAATCACCCTCCTTCTAGACAAATAACCCCCTAAGGTATGAGGTGGAAATTTTAACTTAGAGGCTGAGAGTAGTTAGATATTTTTAAATACTTCGTTTTACTTATTTGGTCCACTATCAGTTCAACCAATCATTCAATCAATTTCTGCCGGAAATTCGGCACGACCCTGGTGCTCTTCTATGACTAGAGTTGTGAATAAATTAAAGGTGTAGATATATTGATTATTCCTGTTGGCATATAACGTACTAGCATCAAATTTCTTGACCAGAATTTTTACAAAAGCAGGAGTGCTCCTGGCATATTGACGCTGTGGATATGCGCCAATCTTTACAATGGTCAAATTTGAGGCGTTCAAATTAAATAATTAAAAACAGAGCAAATAATTGTATCCACATTTTTTCAAATGTTATTGTGTTGACTGAAAGTAATAACACTAGAATTGTTTGTATGGTAGATGAAAATCATTGCCGATAGATGTGCGTTTTGTTCATCCATGCGATCGAATATTGCTTAATTAGTAGGTTCTAGTTTTTTGCAGGCATGAGTTAAGGAAGTATAACATTCCCCATAAGGAAGACATCTAGAAAAAATGATAATTTGTATCAAGCACGCCATTCCTAATGATCATACAGCTAATTGAGGTATCAGGAGAATTCTTACATGTTAGCAGAATTATATAGATTATCTGAGAACCATTACCAGCTACTGACAAGAAACGTACGCTTAATTGACGAACAAGAGATATGGCAGCCACCAATGGGAGCGATGCTGTTATTCTTGACGAAATTTCCCTGGGGGAGATATAACTGATTCTTGGTCAGTGGATAAAATGATAATCATTTTGTTAGTTACTGCATCTATTTTATCTAAATAAATACATATTTTCATACGTTCAACCATGTTCTATTAATGACAATTACTTTGTCGGGTATTGTCCGATAAAAGCTTTTTTACAATGAAAAAGAGGGGGTTGGTATGTAGCGGTAAGGCTACATTTGCGTTATCCCCAAGATGGATTAGCTACCCCGTATAAGACAGTCCCACTCCCGGAGGGACAAGACGAGACGTGCTCTCCAGTACGTTTATTGGAAGCCTGTGTGTGCGTAGTGCACTCAGACGATTACATGGGACCCAAGGTCAAAGGTGAATGACTCTGACTTCATTGGCTGCGGGGGTGTCCGGTAAGGCTAGACAGGCTTTGTGTCAGGTCGCCAAAAATGCTATGATAAATGCAGAACATTTTTAGCTAAATGGAGCTATTTCAATGGTTAAATTTTTCAAATTCGCTTTTGTTGAAATTACAAAACAACACAACATCCGATCTTCCCTATTTTCATCCACCAGTACACCTAATAAACGAGATATTATGCGAATGTGGATTACAAATTGGGAAAAATGGAGATTAAACATAGCTCATAAGTTGCGTGCAGCTTAAACTGAGATAAAATGCCATCTGATAAAAGTTCAGTGCTTTATAGAGTCACTATGTCAAAGTGTTTTTTTTATATCATAACGATTCAACAAATATTCCTTGGACAAACTATTAAGAAACATTGAATACCCATCAAAACAAGTAGCAATATCTCTTTATTTAATTCCTACGTAAGTTTGTTTTTCTGTGGTGTTTGGGTGTTAATAATTGGCTGAAATGAAAGGGGATCCTTTGTAATCAAATGCTTCTTGAAGTATGATGGTTTGGTAAAGGTGAGAGTGAGAATAAGTATATGAATTGGATCTAAAATTTAGCAGACTTGTGTATAGCAGCAAATGTAAAATGAGTGAACATACTTAACTTAATTTTAGCTTTGTTATTGTCTACTTCAATCAGTTTCACGCAAGCTTCAAAGGAGAGCCTACCAGGAGAGGTAGATATATTGAAATGTGATCAAACATTCGATTTTATTCAATGAACTCAAGTAAATCAGGTTCTAGAAAAAGGCATTGGACTTGTACTCTAGAAACACTACAGCGAAGTAAGAGAAGAGGTTGAAGGCGATTTTTCCTTCCAGGAGCCGTCAAAAATGACAAAAACTCCAGACCGCTCAAAAATTAATTGAAAAAGATCAAGGACGAAGAACTGACAAATTGATATCCACGTCCTTGACATTTCTCCATATGGGTTGGCAAGTTGTAAATGCGGAACCCTGAACAATTGCATCTTCGAGCTGATATCTGCCTACTTTATTAAAATGTGAATTGCGATTTCTGGGTTGAAAATAAGGCAACGGAAATGATACTTAGATCTCGGGTCCAAAATTGAGAACGAAGCAATAATTTCCTTCTCGTAAATCTTCAGAACCAAGGACCAGGTCTCATATTCAATATTTTGCTAAGAACTCGATGGCTTTGGTTTTCTGTGTGGATTTAGATCACCTTGAACATAACTGCATCGGGAGTAAACTGCCCCAAAATACTTCCAAGACAGTCTTTGACCCCAATGGTAACCATAGTTAGAAATAAATTCATTTATTTTTGCTGTTTTTTTTTGATATCCTTGTATCTGCTATATTGCTTAGCCATAATGTGATTCGATTTTATGTTACCTAAGAGAATACGTTGATTAAATACTACGTTATATCTCAAAGGATAAATCGACCTCAGGTAATGAATCGTCGTAACCACGAGTGTTTATTCAAAGGAGTAAACAAGGTCAAATAAATTATTTTAACAACTATAGAAAATTTACAGTTATTTAAGTGAAGGGACATAAGGTTTAGATCGTGATAATCAGAATATTATAAATATAATTTTCTGTGGGTACAGCACTGACTAACTGAATGGACCTACAGCAAACCCGTACTACAACTCACCCTCTATTCCAAGTATCTAAATAATTCCTTTTAAATGCCAGTGCTGCAAAGACATACTTTAAACGACTGAGTGGGTTTCATGTACAGATGTGTCTTTGCAGCCAAAGAAATACTAATTTGGATGAAATAGTAGAATACGACTACGGAAATTCCTATAGAATATTTCATTTTTTATATTTAATCAAGATCAGATTAGACGGAGGAAGTTAGCAGCACAGCA
>JAQIVA010000041.1:0-17539 GCA_034697525.1 Lithobius microps | reverse complement strand
TTGAAGCCTTTTGTATGCCTTGCGGAGTCCTGACATATGTCCCTAATGACGCTAAATTCAATAGCTCCTATCAGGAACTTAAAAGGCAGACATTGACCCTGACATAACTTGAACACGTAACCTTGTGATCAGGAGTCAGATGAGCTGGAGTTGCTCAACTGAGTCACGCAAATGTCATTGCTATTCAATCTCTTCAAACTGGCTTCGCTACTTCTCTGCCACTACCTCAACCTTCTCATTAGAAACCCCATTACTTCCCCAATCGTTCACTGTTAAGACACTTGCAAAATCCCATTTAAACTCTCTTCGAACCTCCAAACACCATACCATGACTGCATCTCAATCGGATCGACGGCATCAAGCCTACTGCATTGTATCACACACAGAGATCCTCGGTGAAATCACTCAGCAGCATCTCAATCAAATTGTCGGCCTCTTCAACTGGCCCACACACCGATCATCGATTTCTACACTCAAAGTCAACTCAATCGGAGCAATGGACAATAGCTTCATCAACCAGCTCTCAAGCACTTAAAACATTCACTGGAAGGACACCATTTCGTTGCTTACGTAAATCACAAACCATTTTCTGCCCTTCCGTGCATCCTTAAACAGGCTCAGAACACAGAAAATTCGTAAGCTTGACACCAACAACGCAAATAGAGACGCGCTGCCTGTTATCCTTTACTGAAAGCCATCTTTGAGGTTAAATTTGAGTTTTTGAATAAAGAAAAGCACCCTTAATATTTGCCGTGTTTTGCATTAATTAGTCTTTTACGATCACGAGGGTCTATTTCGGTTATCCAACCATACTTGATTAAGCCCGTTTCATTGGGAGTGGGTCGATCACGCTCCTAATATTAATTTAATCATTGGAACAAAAGTATTAAGATTTAACTGTAAGATTCACTGAGCTAAAACCTCAATTATCAACGGAGATTGATAACGATTTTTGGGACTCCGAGCCGACCTAAGAGTAAATATATAGCCGGTCATACACCAAATATCCTGGTCTGCTTTATAAATGATTCAGTCATACTTGGTAACACGAATTTCCTGGAAGGTTTCTCAATAACATGTCATTCAAGTTTGCAAGTGGTATTTGCGAGTTCTTCAATTAATTAAGCCTAATATAAGTAATATGTGATTACTTTTCTATTTATTCAATTTTCGGACACAACCTGATATACAAATAGAATAGTTTGTAAAATGCAATATGGTTTAATTCGATTTATGAAGAAACCTAGAAAATTTTAAGTTCAGATATCCCATATTTAAATTTACTTAGATTAACGAAAATATGCAACTTAACTTTATTTTGATGAACCAGTGAACTTGTTGTGGGTGAGGAATTTTTAAATTTGAAACAATATAGCCAACAATTCTGGAAACGATAAAACCGCCAGGATGCATGAATTACATGAATACATATTTGTTTGCAGAAATGCAATATCTACAAAGCAAAATATCGGTTCAGATTAAATTTCGTTTGCTCTTTCTGTCGTTAGAAATGAAGAATTTGCTTCAGAACCATAATTTCATCATCTGAATATATTTTGGTATAGAGAGCAGTCTATGCCTTTAATGTAAATGATCTAGAGGAAAGTATAGGTTATTAAGTAGACAAGCTTATCCTAGAACGAAAAATTAGTGAAAGTGCAAGTGCACTAAATAAGCGAAAACACATTCTGAAGCGTACACCAACGTCCTTTATTTGCACTTAAAAATATCTATTATCTATTATTTAAAAAATTTCCTGAATACTAAAGCTTATCCTAGCAGGAAATGAAGCAATCAATCAGTATGCATACTGAACACGCGATAAGACGTCATCGTGAGTGGCAATATTTTGTTTACTCTTGAAAAATGCAGAAATTATAGCTAATCATCAAAAAGGGAATAATTGAAAATACGTAAAAATTGAGAAACCTAAACTTATTATATTCGTTATCTTTAGAAAATGATAGGCTTTATACTATTGTCAGTTGAATGCCAATATTTAATAGAACTTTTTTTTAAAATAGCCTGACTTTTCTTAAAATAGCCTTTTTCTTAATATTACGGTTATTCCGATCGAAATGAACGTCAATTGAAGGAATGTAGAGAACATCAATCAAGTCCGAATTGGAAGCAATTTTTTTACTTAAAATGTCTCTTCAAGCTAAAAACATAAATTACTAAACAATTAATGGAATGTATTTCCTGGAAGTATCTACACCACGAAGAACTTAGATAATAATATGAGTATTGGAAAATGTACAGTTTTACAACTGTCAGAAGTTCGTGTGTTCTATTTTTACATACAGAAGGCCTCTTTTGCTATTTCTTGATCTTCAATATCGAGACGTTGGAGCCGTGCCGATTTTTGTCCGATCTTCTATGATTCGTCTGTGTTTCTAGTTGCGAACCCTAAACAAGACTTAGTTTAACTAAATTGTGTCAGAAATTTCAAAAGGGACCAGCGCCCGTTATCGCAGCTCGTTTTGATATAGACGTTCACTTGGCACATTTAGCTTTCAAACTGCAGCCATTGCCCATCGTCTACTGTTTCGAAAATCCTGGCCAAATACTAGACCTCATGCACTGAGTCTAATTCCCGGGTCTATCCCTGGATGCATAGACATGTAAGTTCTGCTTACTATCAGCGCCATTCATACTTCAGATGGACATCTTCCTCTGATCATGAATCACAGCATCAATCCATCGGTCCAAGTAGAAGTTTTTTTTAATTTAATTAAATCACATATAGTTCTTAATGCAAAATGTATGTCATCACAACCCAACAATCTACATATCTTGAGAATAATAATTATCAAGTGGAAACGTGCTTTTTATTGCGTATTAACTAAAATGGTGAATAATCGGGAAATTGTTCATCGTGCTTCAATGCATTAATAGTTGGCAGGTTGGGCATTTCTCGATCTCATCTGTGCATCTCAATACGGTACAAAAAACATTGCATAAGTCTGGAAAATTGTTAATAGGCCTTTGTGGCCTATGAAATGGGTCAAAATAATAGTTATTTTGCCCAACTTTAATTCCGCTGGTGAACAGTGCAACTGCTGGTGTTCGCAAACGGCACCACATTTGGTTGAATCCTTCAGGTCGTAGCATTTGCTGGCAAGCCCATTAGTGAGTCTCCGTCTACAGTCTCACACTTTCCAGAGTGAGAATCGCTAAAAATATATTCTCTCTCGAAGGGATATGAGTCACCTGCGAACACTCTGGAACTTTCCATTGATAGTTCTTGAAGAATAAGTCACCGCTGGGCTTATCTTATTCAATTCGTTGCATTTCGCTAAAATAGGTTATTTTACGTATATCACATTACTTTCCCAGGAAATAGCGCCCTAATTACATGCAAATTAGACGCCTTATCAAAATCAATATAAGGAGCTTAATTAATTAACTATGGCGACAATGTCGCTTGCACCTTCCCAAGGAATACGGAAGCTTTTATTTACTCATGCTCTTTCTTTGTATATATATAATATATATTTATATTACACCTCCTGAATTCGTATAAGGTGACATGTGTGCTTTGGACTTCCAATCCTCTCCGTGAAATTTAGTAATCTCACCTGCATAAGCTGCTACTCAGATTTGATGCTGGATTGAAATTCATCTTTTTGTGCTCTTTCATAACTGTCAGGAAATGATCTCTAAATGTGCACATTGGTAAATGTGTATATGTTGGCTACACCAAGGACTCACTCCTTTTCACATCAGCTTTATAATGTACATAGAGAATATCGCATCGAAAGACTGAGTGAAAATGGGGTGAACGCACTGAAGAGTGTATTGGTTAAGTGCTAAAACATGTGAAGGCCAACCGATTTTAAATAACTGAAAAAGGTAAATGGCTGAGTGGAAAGGGCTTATATAACACCTCGTTGAACAAAAATTAACCTTTGCGTCCTTGCAAAAACTGCAAATGATTCAAATGCTATAAAAGTGCAGTACAACTTGCGTTTTGACGATCAATATAAAGCAGCGACTTTGAACCTAGTTCAGTATCGTTCGCTTAGTAGCCAGAAAATAATGTTCCTACAACAATCACCTACCCATTGAATTAAGTAGTACGTGCACATGAATGATATCCGGATTAAACACTCACCATTGTACCCTAAATCGATGATGTGATGGCATATCAAGGATTTTGCAAGCCAGCTAAATGCGTTTAGTAAGTTTATTGCTATAAATTTGTTTAATTATTTGGTCGTGCGTTCTCTTTAACCAATTGAAAATATCCAAAAGTTAATTAAAGCTGACAATGTCAGCACGTTCTGTAAAGTTTCGCATAAGTAGCATGAAATAATAAGACTGTTTTATAATACTAAACGCCGCCAGTATTGTTAAGTTCTCTTGAAGTGAGCTAAAAATTGCAGCTGACAACTTGACTATGATAACAATCAATATAATGCGAGTTCGGTCACAAATAAATTTACTTAAATTAATTAGATTGTTGCTTAATAAATATTCAATCAACACAAAAATGAAAACGAGCTAAATTCCGGGTGAGTAGGTTGAAAATGGAAGCTGAGCTCAGTTTTACAGGAAATAGCAACGGAAGACAACCATATAAGTGGCCCCTCATCGATGAAAACAACAGATTTATTTTTCTTTTCCAATTTAACAGCGCTAGAGCGCATGCCCACTAAACAGTGTAAACGATTGAGGTATTACGGATCACTAAATTCACTTGATTGCAACCAGTTCTAGGTGAGCTTGAAACATATTACAGACGATCCCAGGCTGAAAGTTGACGTTTGTGGTTACATAGAAGCTGCCAAGTATGTTTTGACGTGATTGACTAAAACGCAAAAAGCTTGTTAGACTATACATTTTTGTAATTCTAACTTAGTTTATTAAACCTCTCATTGAAATAAATTTACCAATACATGCTTATTACCATCACTTGCACCAGTGCGTTCATAAGAAGTTATTTGTTTGTGTGAGTCGTACACTCAAACGGTCTTATGTGACCAAAGACCATATGAGCATGAGCGAACTTGGACTGGAGGCAGAGAAGTCGGATAAAGGTATAGACAGGCTGTGTATGTGTATGACATATTTGGTTTGTCTACACAGGCCGACACACCTTTAGGCTGTCATTAGTATCAGGCTAATGATGTCTTTGAACATGTCTCTCAGACTCTCCCATACTTTTTCTATTTTTTCTCAAATTAAGTGGAATGAAAAAATTATTTATGACGACTAAATATTAGTAGAAATGGTTTGTTCAGATGTATTTTGATTTTTCAAACACGTACCTCTTTAATTTACTCCATACATTATTGATACATACTCTACGGGAAATATTAATCTACTTGTTGAACAAATCAAAAGCTTTTTTCCACATTGTGATCACAATGACGTTAAGTGCTATTCTTTTCTGGTGAATTAATGAATTAATTAATTACCCTAGACTAATAATCCTTCAATTTTTATGAATGATCATTTCATAATATGTAAATCAGTACAAATGTTCAAAAAGTTAACGGAAAGCTCTCTGATCAATAAGGAGAAAGTAAATGTATAATGTCACTTTCGATGTGGAGATCAAACATTTAACTGTTGGATTTTGAATGTCATACTGAAAATTGAATGTGAAGTTAACGATAAATGCAGCTGTATTAGTGCAATATAATATAATAAATAAAATCACTGTCTAAAAGTACCTTGAACTAGTGTGGCGGCCTGGCACAAAGCCTGTCTAGCCTTACCAGACTCCCCCGCAGCCAATGAAGTCAGAGTCATTCTCCTTTGACCTTGGGTCCCATATAATCGTCTGAGTGCACTACGCACACACATAGGCTTCCAATAAACGTACTGGAGAGCACGTCACGTCTTGTCCCTCCGAGAGTGGGAGTGTCTTATACGAGGTAGCTAATCCATCTTGGGGATAACGCAAACGTAGCCTTACCGCTACACTAGAATAGCCTCTGTTTTTTTAATATTAGAGAATTGCTAAAAGACTAAATTATATTGAACTTTGCAGCTAAATTTATACTTTGAGTCCACTTTATTGACTTTATTCAAAATGTAATATTTGAATTTGTTTAAAATTGAATGACTTTCTGGCACTGTGGCATTTCCGAGGTGGAATTCAGCTCCCGTGTGCAGCTCCCGGCGACGAGCAGTTTTTGTGGAAACCGGGTTCTGCAGGTACTCGCTGAGGATCTCTGTAGTGATTTTAGAAGCCATGGCTTTGGGATTCTCCTTAACAGTTACAAGAATCCTAATTCCACATTGCTTGCCTAACAATATGCTTTAAATTTATTTAGAATCTAATATTAAGAATATATATAGCATCGAGATAATTATCAAACTCCGATTGCAAGGCCGGAAGTAAGCTAATGGAGGAGAAACTATGCAGTTTAGAAAGATAACACAAATTAAATCATCCTCGACATTTAGGAACACGGCTAGGTCAAAGTCATGGTAAAGCAGGGCTGTATAACTGGTCACAAACATCAGCCTCAGTTTACTAAAATTGGTCAATTAATACTGATCTTGTGCTCTGTTTCCTGTTGCAATGGCTTGCTCTTCGGCACCCGCCTAGGATACCGTTCATGACGAAGGTGTGTATATGTATTCATACTGAGATAATGTCATTGACTATAGGAATGTGTTGAGCCCATTTCACAAAATAGCTTGGAAAACCCATGCTGAATTTCTACGTCAAAGATGGATGGAAGCAGATTCAATTTGATGGGGACACCTCGGATTCGTATGCTCATGAATGAGTTTTCAAGAGTGATCCTCAATGCCTATGACGAATTAAAGCCTGGTGTTTGGTCCGTGGTGTTTATATATATTTGTCATATTATGATTGACTAGCAAATCGGCACTCTGGTTAGCACCCATACCATTTGAAGTTCCAAATATTGGGACCGAATTTATGAAGGAAGAGTATGACCTCTTCATAGAAACTTTACAAAGATTTTGAAAAGCAGTGGCTATGCCCTGAGAGATTAATTGTTTAGAAGCAGTTTCTAATGAAAATCTTTATGCATCGTCTAGTTGCGTAATGAGTGAAATGTTGATGATGCCGCTTTACCTACATTGTCACTATGACTTCCTAATTCAGTATCCATTGCTATTTTACGGTAAGCTTAATATTTTTTTGTGAAAAAAGTTCTATGAGCCCTATTTCTATACTTTTCTTTGTCCTTCCTTTACTCGTATCAGTCCTGGAGTTAGGAAGTTTGCGCCCTAGGCAAACGTGAAAAATCCCAAAATACCCCCTCACGTAAAGTTTCATCTTTTCAATATGCCACATTTACTCGAATTAGGTTCCACCAATATCGGTGAATTGAATTTTTATTTTTCCTGTGACCAATATTCGATGCTTTTATCGCCAGATTACACGAAGAACTCTATTCGATCGACTGTATGGCAAGATTAACAGAAATACTTTTTAATGTTGCGATCACTAAGCGTAATTTAAATCACCTCATTTTTACAAAAGTTGTCGTTTTTTTTATTTTTTGAGACAAAAGACATAAATTTGTATCAGGGGAGGGTTACGTAAAAAATTACTTCCGACTAACTAATTTCAATAGAGTGATTAGTTTTGAATAGCTACCCACAAACCAATAAGAGATTTCTTGTTTGTAACATCGACATCAAATATTAACAGGTATTCAATGTATTTGGTAAATTATGACATGGGCCTGTATAAGGGACGCAAGGATGCTTTGATTATGTTGTTTGTGCGTTCTATATGACGTACATGTAGTGAAAAGCGAAATGACCGATATGTTTTTAATTAGTTTAGCTCGAAAAAAGAAAGAAACGAAAGTTTAAATTGCGATTAGGATTGCCTGTCCTGCCTTGATTTATACCGTGCTATTATTAACAACAGGACGTCGCCCGGTTCCATCTTCTTCTTCGTGCGAGGTCAAATCTCCACTTCGGAATTTCCTAATCCATCTTCTGAAACTATCTTCTTTCATCCACACATTCTCCTTCATGCACTGAGTGAATATTTCTAGGCGCTTTGTCGGTTGCTTATTTTCCTTTCTTAAACTCAAAAAACCAATAATTACCTCCAAAAGTTTTTCGTCAATTAAACTTTGCCTTCTTTGTTTTGCAAAATATAGTTTGTTTATTTTAAATGCATATTCGCAAAAAATATTTAATTCCATTACACAATAAAAAAAATTATATTTGAATTAAATCAGGGGATGGTGAAGTCCAGATGTGACGCTTAATTTCATTAAAAATTTTGTTCTTCGCGTTATTTTTCTTTAACAATTCAAGCTGTATGATTTGGTGCATTATCATTATCGTGAAAGATGGCGATGGCGATGGCGTTCTAGTTCGGAAATCACAGTTCTTGAACATTCATAGGGTGTTGAACTTAGTCACCAAAAATTCCTAATTAGTCGCGGATGTTAGTTCTTCTCTCATTGATCCGGAGGAGGAATTCTAAGAAATACCACTCAGATCATCTAGACAGAAAGCCCACCGCCATATTTTACGGCTGATGGAAGGCAGCAGTTTGGATTAAATTCTTCTTTCGGCTGTCTGCAAACGTGGTACACTTAACTACCGGAGGTCGGCAATATGGATAAAAAAAGTTGATTATTAAGAGAAAATCACTTTTTTTCACTTCTTGAGGTGGAACATTTCTGGATGTTTCTACTCCATCCTTTTAAACACTTTGAAACGTTTATGGATTTTGAGAGCAGAGGTTTCCTAATTGCAGCAACTCTTCCGTTGTGGATTTCAGCTTCTGTTGCAGCTTCCTACGGGAACAGTTTTGTGGAAGCTCTGCAGTGATTTTAGGAACCGAGGACTTGCCATCTTCTCACCGATTCCATTCAGAGTCCCACGATCACACTGAGCATCCAACTTCGATAACCTACGGCCATCGCCTGACTAATGCCTGATTGAAGGAGGTAAATGCTCGTTGGTCATTCTTTAATAGGCTTTAACTTTACAGATTTTCTTTGGCAAGGAAAGAAAACAAATTCTGTTTTTAATCGTATACCCTCTCCTGGTTGTTCCCTTGTATATTCTCCCTTTACAGTGAAGTTGGAGAATGGCTCGATAAGAGCAGTGCTGTTTGTTTACCTGGCTGTTTATTCACCCCAGGTCTTTTGGATAAGAAAAAGATTTTACTACACTGTGTCCAACCGGACTGACAAGCATGCACGTTGCGTTGGGTCAATGCTCCGAGATCATTCGGAAACATTAAAACTCCAGTACACTGTGTGTTTTTAATACAGGCTAATGTAGAAAAACAAGCTAGCGTTTAATTGTGTCTTCCTGGCTCAGTGATACAGACCAAGCAAATAAATGCAGTTACTAAAACATTGATGCAGTTGCTGCTGATGTGGTAAATATTAACTGCAGATTTTGTGGAAATAACCACAAGGTCACTTTGTGCAAGTCATTAAATGATATTTCTCTTAGAATTCCTTGAAATTTGTTAAATAGTTGTGTGCTCACTCTTTTTCATCATATTCAATGAGTATTGAGTTCCACGAATCATCAAGGAAGGAATCCTTTACTATTCTGGACTATCAGCTGGTAGAAATTTTCTGAAATTAGTCATAGATTAAAGCTGTTAAGTCCTGGAAAAGCCAGAGTTTACTTCTTGTTATATGACCTACTTCTAATCCTTTGGTTGCCATTGTTCCATAATGTTTTGCTATTTTAAAATGCGTTTCGAACATCGATATATCCCATGCTTCGGAGTTTTCAGTTATCATAAATAAAACACGGCTTTAGTAAATGGCATGATTTCTGTCCTGATTGTGTAACATTTTTCTCATATAAACTCTTTTGGTTGCTATATATCTTGCTTTCTCCAATGCCAGACTCTGACGGTTATTTTACAAAATCTCAAACTGATGAGATTGTAAAATTAACCAATTTCCCTAAATTGAAGCATATCATTTCCCCTTCTATATTTTAAAGCACTAATTTCGACACTACGATTCAACATGGATGCACCATGAACATGGTTTACTATGGCCAACTTTTTATGGCTGAAAATTGTGATTTTATTAGGTGGGTTCGCCGTTTACCAAAGATTGGAAAAGGTATACGAACTCAAAAGAAACAAGAGCGTTGAAGGGGGACAAAACTGTCCCCTAATTTTTGCAGCCTTAGCAAGTTTGCCAATGATTTGAAGAAGAAGATATTCCACCTGCAATGCTTGATATGCAGTGCAGTTTCCATTCAAACACAAAATATTTACTTATCTGACCATGCAAATAGAACAATTTTAATATCTGAAAAAATGATTTCGAACAATATTCCTCGATCCTGTTGTGCCGCAACTCAATTTAATATTTGCCCGACGGACTCTAGCTTTTCTCATCAAGCGAATGACAGGAAAATAGAGATCAGATTGTGCATTTCAGAAGCTGATGGGGGCAAACGAGGAAAGCTAAGTTTGGAATAGGAAATCATCCAGAGTGTCGATTCAAAACATTAAACTATGTGCTAGAGTCAATTCTGACATTTTTAAAATATTTTTAATCAATATGACAATTTGAAACCCCTAAGACAACACATCTATTCCATGATTCTAGTTCGCATTTAATTGTTTGCACTCTTTCAAAGAAACAGACATTAATTAAAACAGTCCTTGTCAAGAAAAAATAGAGTAAATATTACTCATATCCAGGTAGTCGTAATCACAATTCCACTTCATTAACATTTAAGTGAAAGCGCAAATGAAAGACGAATATCCCAAGATATCTCCCCGTTTGGGCCGAAATGGTATAAATAATGTATTAAAATGATAATTCCTTCATCTGTGTTTCAACATATTTCTGTAAACACGCAAGTAACTTGAATAAGGAAGTGGGTTCTTATTTCGAATAAGCATTCATCTACAAGCCTGTGCCCTAAGTATATTAGTGAAATGTGCATAAATATCTGTGCGTCTGTGCCTTTAAAGTGCGATCTCATTGATAATCTGATCGAACACAATGATCTGTGTACCTGCATGCCAAACGATCTTGGTATGCACTGCAGGAAACTGAGAATACTTTTCTCACGAATGTACCCAGCGAGTGTGAGTCACATTGGTCATCACTACACGCTAACATTCATTAGCGTTTAGGGGTATTTGGCGTCATTTTAAACCCACCAATTCATGTTATCTAGTATAGCAGGTAACGGCCTAGTTGACTTGACAACAGCTCCTTAATTGATAATTAGAATCGTTTGAGGGTGTGAGAGTTATTCAGTTATAGTGCACATACGAACAGCAGTATTAATTAATATTTAAAAACATAAAATCAGACCTGGAAAGATTTCACATAGAATCGAAATTACTGCTGATTTCGGCTCAAAATCTGCAATAATCTTATTAACATTATTTCCGTCATCCATTGTGCCACATCTAGATGGTAATAAAATTCAAGCATCATATATCTTCAGAAGGTGAGTTCTGAGCTTTTAACACAATTACTTGTTCCACTACGTATATTTCGTTCATGATCTGATCTATTAAGCAAAAAACGTAAAAATAGACCCTCGAGACTACATAGAACTATATTTGCAGCTGTGCATTTTTGACAAACCTAAAAGAAATTAACCGTTGATTTAAAATCAGGCGCTCCACGTTTTTGCTCGCAAAGGCTTGCTATTAAATTTATCCACAGCTTATTGTAATCAATAAAATTAAAATTTTATGTTAAAAGAACTTGTTTTGGAGGATGTCTTTTATTCACACATACCAGGGCCTGATTGAAGCCAAGGGAGCATCAATACATGTATTAATTGGTTACAAAGGAACAAAATGCTGCTTATCAGAATAAATCAGAAATTCCCTAGTACAACATACAGCATGGATCCAAAGACAGTGCATATTAGTTTTGCAAGGGAATTTTTCGATAACATCTAGACATTTAGCATCTCGCTTTGCGAAGGATTCAGCTAAGACAACCCTGTCGAACTAACTTGCAGATCCAAAACTTACGCCATTCGGTAATCAACTCGCTTGAATTATATCATTTATTTCATATATTTTTTGACAGGAATACTTATTGGCAAATCAAAAAATGATCGAAATTACCCCGTTGGATCATATCCACCCACATATGTTCGAAGCAGAGAAAAACGTTTAAACAGAAGCAATTTGAAAAATTATTTTGTTCAATAATAAAATGTATTTAGTTTCACATATTTATTCATAATGATCATTCCTCTTATCTTTGTCGTCAGAAAAGGTTATCACAGTAAAATACTAGAATTGTTGAAATGGATCAGCTGCCAAATGTGGAGTCAAATGTATTCAAGTAATCACAATATTCATAGGCAAACTATTGTGAGGTCTTTGACTTGAAGCTGCCAGTTATAACATGCTGCGTCATTGTGGCTCATGCACTACAGTAACGATGATTGCCGCTGAAAATAGAGATTGAAATCATTGATTATTTTTCTCAACTATCTTCTAATGATCTGTCAAAGAAATGATCAATAGTTGTTTACAATCAATGCATAAATAAAAATACATTCTAAAGCGTTCAATCAATGGATTTCATTAGTTTCATTAATTTCGCTTGATTTTTATACGTGAATATGGTGTAGGTATTTTTACATTTATCACAGATGCTTTAGTTGTTCAAACTGCTTATCTATGTTCATAACACCGGCTTTTATCAAAGGTCTCCATCGAATCTAAAATGATGAAAAATTGTCTAATATCCCAAAAACAACTAGCGCCAAATCAAACAGTCTGTTTCTCTCTCCGTCAAAACTTTGTCAATAGTCTACTCTCCTATACCCTCTAATATAAACGCTACTTTTTCGACTATGCGCAGCAGACATTTTGATACAAGTTTTAAAATAATTATTGTAAGACTCCAACTGAAAGGAACATAAAAAATTATTTGGAACTGCTGATCCAAAAATAATACGATATATCAATAGATTTAGTGATTCAAAAAATACACGGCTTTGAATCGGAGCGATCCTCACTTAGTTATTTATTTCATATTTTAGGTATGATACAAACCTCGGTCTCACCCCAAACCCTCTAAACTTGCCATTCATACATAGTGTTTATGCAGCCGCTTCTACTACTATGTGTCTATTTTCTAGATAAATTGCTTAACGCCTACACTTTTATATGAATTTTACTTAAATACAAAATTTTAACGACAACATTATGGACCCATTGTTAAATCTCCGAAATGTTTTCAGCGTATTTCTTTTCAAATCAACTTACCTACTTACGCCATTGATGAGTAAGAAGGGATCGACATCATCAACCTAGCTATGCAGAAACCAGTGTATCATCAATGCTTGCTAAATTTCACCTTCACGCCTTCACAGGGATTCAAATAGCAGCAATCTCTAACTTCTTTGCCCTCAATCTGCTGAGGGTCTTCCTTTATCTAAAATGCAGATTCTTACCTTTTGCTGCTACGTGGTACTTATCGCAGACATTAACGCAGGTAAGAAACTGCACTTCGGAGAAGGAAAAGGGGGATGAGTTAGAAGATCTTCCGGAGAGCCCAAATCTACTCGAGTCCCTGGGCGAACCCTCTTAGCTCCTAAACATCATTTAGGCATCGCATCAACTGTGCGCCAGAAGAGGATTCAAGTTGTTGTTCGTTTGTGGATCTATCTATCGATAGATCTTGTGATTCAATGAAGAGACGGATTAAATTAGAGTCACCCTCACTCGGAAAGACCGAAAGCGATCCCGTGACAATAAATTAACAATGTGGAATTTGAATCCGTATTATTATTATTAATTGTAAACCTAATATAGCCATAATCTACCGCTTTTACGAATTCAAACTTAAAAGTGGTTGTAAAGAAACACTTCATTACACTGTAATGGGGAGTTTGAATATATCGCAAAGTAGTTTTGGCAGTGATTCTTCTTTAGCAGCTTTATCTTAATCATTTTTTAAAGGATTTTCTCAAAATTGACATAGTTGTCTTAGTTTCTTTTTTGTCGAGCTGACGTGCCTTTCACGTCCTGAAGCAGGTTGCTGAGCTCATTATAGTGGTGATAGAATCGCAGCCACAGGAGTCGGCATTTCGAAAAGTACAAAAATTAACAACTATACAATTTCGTAAATTTTTTTTCGAAATGCCTACGTAGTGCACTTTGCGGTTACGATCCTTAATTCATCATAGTAAGGTTGAAAATTCATCTGAAGAATGGTGACGCAGGTTATCGGCTCAGTCAACCAGCTTTATGACACACGGAGCACGTGGAGCAGGCAGTGCTCGCATACGTCCAACGGAAACATGCCGTGCTTTCCCCCAGAATTGTACACGCAGCGCTCACAATGCTGACGTAGATAAGTGCGTACTGACATATGCACAGACGAGTGAGCCAAGTTGCTCTAGAAAAAAACGGCATGAAGGCACGTCCCAGGTGTGCAGGACCCACAACAGACTACCGGAGCACAAAATAGGCACACTGGGTTGCCGCCTACTAACCATACAAGGATAAGCCTTCAGCGGAAGACAGACCGTAGATACGATAAAGAGACTGTGAGTATCAAGATGAAAAATGGGATCTTCATCACCGAGCGGGAGAATGTCTGAAATAAAGTTGCTATTCTTATTGACGTTGTCAATTTCCGAGGAATCGATTGAAGTAACAAGAAAAACGGGATGTTGTGAGTAATTATTCCATCCTGGAGATTTATAGGAACAATGAGGAATCCAATGTGAACATCGCAATCAAATTCCTTGTTATGTAGATAGGCACCATGCAATAGTTGGTTCTGGGAGTAATCAGACGCCGATATGTTAATATTCTGAAAAAAATGAGCGATTAACAATAGGGATTACGCCCTATATCAAAGTGCAAATGGACGCAATTCTGTCCAAATATTTGTCAACCTGATTGATTTGATATCTAATGTGAATATTAAAGACTCCGCATTCAGCATTTCAAAAATGAATAAGGTTCAAACAAGTTTGGTCAGATTATTTATATAATTTACACAATTTCATTTGACAAAACGAAAATGTAAATAAATATTTCGATTTATTATTGTTTATGGTTTGCATGGTTATTGGCTTAAAAAGACAGACACGGAACTAGGCATTACCAAGGAACAGGTAATAAAGAAGAAACGTTTATCAAAGCATTGTCTCAAACCTAGCTTCTAGAAATGAACTTCAACTGTATTCTCAAAGAATTTCTAGCATGATGCCTTAGTATTTTGGACAAATCCCTGTGTAATTCCGGACCCACATATTAGTGCAATGGCGCACTAGGTGAAGCCTTGCCTGATGATCGTGGTCTTCCCAAATAGAGTGGAGGAATCCGCTAACTGCTCATCCTACTATTTCACTCATTTGAAAGGTAAAGGGCACCTGACCGTTTATTAGAAGCGGGTGCTTCAGGATGTTAACTAGAAACGTGTTAAAATGAGGAAAAAGCGCAATAGCTTTTACGTAGTATTGGAAAACTGGGGCCTGACCCAGACATAGTTGGGCGACAGGGGAGATGATGGACCTGGCTGACCGGCTGCATATAAGGAAAGCTATTCAAAATCCAGTTTGTCGTGTGTGAATAGCTAACGTCACTTGGCGATGGAAAATGGGCCGTAGGACAGACCGCCAAGATCCTCACCTTCGAGACGTGGAATAAAATGTTGCTTATTATGTTTCTTGTTAAACTATTGTAGATGATTATTAAATATTAAAGTTCCAATCGTTTTATCATGTATTTTTCCACTCCATTTAAAATAAACCAAAAGGGGTTTATTCATGGAATCTTTGTGGTCTTTTTTTATTTGCTCTTTCACTTTCCAGATGTGTTTTGTAAAAAGGAGCAAAGATGTAATAACATAAGTATATGGTACATTAAATCACCATTTCTATTGAAATACGGGGAAATACTAAATTTCGTTTTTCCAAACACTCTTTATACATGAACTGTCAGGAATTTTTTCTTCAAAAGTAAAAATTGTTTGCATAATAGGTCGATTGATTTATTCTTAAAAAATGGAAAGGAATTTCAACAAAATTTGAAAGTCGAACAGAATGGACGTGAATACACCATAAATTGCAAGAAAAACGGAGTTATCTATCAAGTTTTGCCACATCCTGGGCGAAGCAATGATTAAGGCGAACCCATGACCCTTTCTAATCACTTTGTCATGCCTCACTACCTGAATTTAACTAGCATTATCATCAACTAGCTTTGGATGTATGATTTAGAATTTGAATAAATATTTCATGTTCGGACAAAATAAAGTTTTGTATGTTAACCGTTTTTAATTGACTTCCTTGCATTTTTTGTTAAAGCCACTGTGATGCATTTCAGCTTAATTATATTCGTTTTAAAGGGGGGTAATAGTAGCTATTAGTTGGTTCTCCAAATTTCCTCTACCTCAGTACTAAGCAACAAAAAATAGGCTTTTCAAGATATGCTTCAATGCCCATTATCTCAATTTACTACCTGAATTGTGTTCACAGAAATGACCTTATATCGTAATTTAATATTTTATTTAGTTAACGTCTATAATTTACAGTGCATATATAAATCGGTGCCTATTTGAAGGTTGCAAGCCACTTCAGAGCAGAATACGCTGACAAATTCTATCAATGTTAGAAAACCATTGAACGAAGGAAAATTTAGGCTGGTCATTTTATATCGAATATAACCAATTCACATTTGCTAGGTCACATTTCAGTAATCGGTGAAATTAATTTTTGACACCACAAATTATCCTGAAATACCAAATCAGTCTACTGGAGAAGCTAGACAGCGAATAAATATCACTAAATCAACCAACTTTAATTCCTTCTGCGGGAGATAAAATGTGAAACGTGTTATATTTACTTCCCATTTTCAAATCCCCGGATTTACCGTTTAAAACAATCTTTTTTAACTAACCTAGCTTATCTTTTATTCAGGCTGTTAATATTGGTATTAAACAAAACTTCGCACTAAAAGGTTAATAACTAACGGTAAAAGGACATTTTAAAATCAATGCAAGTTTGAAAATGATAAATGACGTATATTTTTCGAACAAAAATTTCTGGAACGTTTGAGGTTAATATCGGGTACACTTTTACTTTAGAAATAGCACACTTACCTTTGAGAGCAGTTATTAATTGAGTCACGAGTCAAGGTCACAAATGACTAGTGGCAGCTATGGCAAATGCGTCTTTGCATTCCGGGACTTGACCTATCCCAGCACTTGACCCCGCAAAAGAAATTAAAATGATGCATTATTTGTTCATGGGATTTACTGATGTATCAGATATATTGTATTCCTTTTACCTATAATTTTAAAATTTTGATCATACAAATTACAAGAATCACAATTTAACATTGCATGTCTAACAATATGCGTTTGGTTGATTTGGAACCTATTATTAAGACGACAGAAAATAATTAGATATTTAGCTAACTTCGGTAACATGGCCGGAAAATTATAACCATAACAACCCAAAGTCCTCTATATGTTTCTTGTGGAAACACCCATCGATATATATTCGACATTAACCACAACAAATCACTAACTGTCACCTAAACTGGTAGGTCCTCATTAAATAAGTTATAATCATTTAAAATGCTCTT
>JAQIVA010000040.1:0-17580 GCA_034697525.1 Lithobius microps | reverse complement strand
GTGTTCACCCACGGGTTAAAATGATTGGGAAGTGTTTGACAAGTGCCGATGAAACGACGCTTCACGGGGATTCCACCACCTTTTCCAGGTTAGCCTCACCACTTACGGCGCCATCGGATAACTACCAAAGTAGAAGTAGCTGAAAACGCAGAAGTTTGTTTATGTAGTTCAAAAAAAGTAAACAAATCCCATATGTTGTATACAATTATAGAACGTTTTATATATAATAATATCTTGAACTGAAGGGTAACAATGGGTCTCGTAGCAAAACACAAAAGATCTAGGGTGGGAGAAATTTGCACATTCTTCTTATTCTCTAATTTTGCTCCCTCAGGCCTATCTTTACCTTGCATCTTTCAAAATCTTTTGAAGGAACAGCTTTCTAAACAATACAGGTAATGGATGAAGCTGGCATTTATGGGATCATCGATTCAAAACCAAAAAATATCTATGTATAATCTAAACGATATAGGCTAGTTGAAGATATCAGTGATCTGTTATATTACCTATTTGAAATGTAACCTAAATGAACTCCTACAATTTTACCAACAATTTAAAATAGTTGGACAACTTCGATTTTGAGGTTCTGACCTCCGATTCTTAGCTCTTTAATTGAATATATTTCTTTTGTTCCAATTTCTATGTGGAATCAAATAAGATTTCCACAAACCTGCAGTAATTATTAAACGAGTTAGATTGAGTTGAGGATAGGAATTAAAATATCAGCCGATGATCTAGTGAAATCGCATTCTTAATTACTGACTATCCAGGCAGGTCGAATAAATTCATTAAATAGTACTAAACTATGGCCCATTAAAGTAGAGAAGACAGCTATATGGTAGGAATTGTCTAATAATGCAAGCTAATATCGACCCAAACAAATAAGCAATTTGCATCAGAAACAGTTTACTTGTATAATCAATCATGCTTCGGCATCAATATATAGGTAGATGTCTTGATTAGACTTCCCCATATCTCACCCTCCTTAATATTAAACCTATTACTGAACCTCTTCCAAAGGCTTCATTGAGCTTACTGGCGTCAGGTTGACTACTACTTGAAAGCGTATAGGTGAGGGTAAAGAGTGGAATGTTAGCCGCATTTATATGTCCTCATTCGATGCATTTCATTGGTTTCTATTTCGTATAGTACTGAAGGGATATTCACACATGCTGCCTTTCAATCACAACGGGCAGCGTGAATATCTGAAATGGAAAAGGTGCAATTCGCCATATCCTATACGTGCTGGCTACGTTTTGAATAGGGGCCTAGCCCACTTGATTTTCCTCCGAGGTTTTCGTAAGCCATTCTCTTTATGTCCAAGCAGCGTGCTCTAACCAAATAATGACAATTGTGACGAAGCAATTAGCGAAGTCAAAGAAGCGGCCGGGGAGAGTATATATTGAGCACCATTTGACACGGGCTTTTTCTTTGAGAAGAATTTCGTAGGCAGAATAATTGTATGCTTTAAGCTGAGCCAAAAGTTCGGGCAACCTGTGCCTCAGAAAATCGAGGAGCGTGACTAGAGAATTTCAATTTTCATTTCATATTTGGGAATTGCCGAAGAAGAATGCACTTTTGTATTCATTAGCACATCAAATGTTGGAGTAGATGTACGACTACACCGAAGAGGCTTGACGTTTCTGGACTCGAGCAATGCTGCAGGACCGAGAAGTCACCATCTCATTTGAAAGACCCTGGTTTGAACAGCCTTTGCGAATGTCGCCACATAGAACTACGAAGATAAAGGAAGCAACTTTTTCAAGATCAGTGAGAAAAGCCTTTTGGGTTAAGTATTTCGGCAATAAAAAACACTGTTGTTAAAGTCATTCTCAAAGCAGTTGCTTCGAACTCTTCCGCACTGCAATAAAATGCAATTATATGTCACGCTCATAAAAGCCAGGCAGGAGGCATTACCCAACAGTTAATGAAAATGGTGCCGAAGTTAAAAGAAGTCGACATGCAATTGACGTTTCTTTGCTGTGCTGACGGTTCTTATGTGGCCTCTAAATCATCTTTCGTACATTTAATCATCCCACATTAGAAGAAGTACATCAAAAGTGTAAAGCCTATTGCTTTTTTTTAAAATTCTATCTAGTTAACGAGTGGTTAAAACTCTAATATTCACGCCGCAGTGAATTCTACTCATCGCCGTCCAACTAGCAGATAATTATTCATAGAGACCCCATGTCGAGAGATTTTGAACAACTTTTCATGTACGCACACCGGTCAACTTGATGCCTATACTAAGGTATTTATGAACATGGTAATGGATACTCCTTAAATGAGCCAAATTACGCATTTAAAATTAGTATTTCCGGTTTAATCTTACTCCAATGTACCGCAACACTGACCCATGCTCTGGTAGACAGAGGTTCCACTAAATGCATCACTTGCTACAAATTTTCGTGTTTAACTCACTGCCATGAAATTCAGTCATCATGGAACAAGTATACATACATTATATAAAATGAAAGGCTTAGTAAAGAATTACCGCACATTTTACACATATTACGGAATATTTATTGGAAAAATGACACGAACTTTCTCGTACATCTACTCGTGTACAAAAGTAGTATATACCTCATTTTCAAAATTTGCCATGGAAGTGTGCTAAATCTCAACATTAATAAAGATGATTTAATTAATTAATTAATTAAATTAATGATTTAATCGATCCCAAGTAACTGATACAATGGAAGAAATGGCATTGTGCAATTCGTTCGGTAAAGCGTCAATTAATGATTTCGAATCGGGTCCCTGAAGAGGGTGGACTTCAAAGTCATTGGAGTCGAAGCGAGCTATTTTCGGAACTTCAGGGGTTTTAAAAGCACGAAACCACACAGCAGTAAATATTGTGAGATTTTAACGTTAAACTCTGACGCACACTTCCTTATTGCGATCATAGAGAGATTGTAGAACTGCCGTGTTGATGTCTTGCTTGTAAAAAATGATCACCATTGACACTAAGCTCTGTACAGTCTATTTGACTTTATCTTCAAGCCCAACCGACTCATGGATTAAGATGCAATGGTGCTTTAGCAGCAGTATGAATAGCATGTTCAACATCGTCACTTATATTGATCCCTGGCATCGGTTAACGATCCGCAATGATTTCACCTCCTAACGAACTAATCCTTAAAAATGATCTTAAAATCTCAATTAACTTTCCAAATTCAACATCTTCAAAATAGGCCGAACACCATTACTAAGAGATAGTGAAGATATTATCGAATGACATGGTTCCTAATTGCTACTTAACAGCTCTGTTTGCCAATAAGTTTCCATGTCACTTACGGATTACCAGGTTTCGATTTGTCATGCGCAAGGCAAACCATATTCTTGATTAGGATACAATTAAGGTGGATGTGGTCTTTATACGGCAAACACTGAGTAGATAAATCAGCCGAATTGCAATCAAATCGAATTTGCTTCCGTCCCTCATTCACGTAGAAATTTCCCATGGCACTAGCCGCATAGTATTGTAGTGTGGCTTCGACTCCACTTGAATTTAAATGATCGAAGCCTTTGCAAACATCTGAAGGGGATACAATATATCAGTGGGAGTAGCTAGACACACCTTTCAGACCATGAACAAACTTGTAGGAGGCTGTCGTTGGGCAGCCTATTGCACTGACGATAAACATCAAAGCCAGGAATAATCCTACCATTCTACTTACCTGATCGTCTTTGTAATGTGTATTTATACAGTCTAGTATTGTCGAAATACGGCAAAATGCGCGCGCTTGACATTCCTTACCCACGAATCGGCTTTTCGTGTCCAAAAACCGATTAATTTTTGTTAAGGCTATTCATTTACATTTCCCTTCTGTATTCCTTAGGTCATCTGTTGTCCCGAAAAAAGTTCCGGGAAAGCAATGTCAGCAAATTTTTAAAAGTGAAATGTTTATCTTCTAGTAACAAGTTGATTATTTCTTCAATCTCTAAAGCATCTGACGTGGCAATTCAGTGTTTCAAAAATGAATTTAAACCCATAATGTATACAAAAATGTTGTTTTTGTCCGTTTATGATATTTATAAACTGTTTTCAAACATGACTTGGTGCAATGGAATAATATATTTGAAAATTTTCGCTAAAAAGAACCACGAAAATAGCACGTTGAGCGTTGTTTAACTCTAAACACAAACGTTGTATAAATAATTGTTTGTAGTGTGCTATTTCTTAACATATTTATTTTGCAAGAACACAACAAACAATCACACCAACGGATATGTCAAGTTAAGAGATATTTACCAAAATCGAAGTCATCGTTTAAATAAATTGGAACCTTACGTTTAAACGGTACATATCTCTTCATTTTTCTCAATTTTTTAAATATTTCACTTTTCTGGTATATTTTTTTGTGCTTAAACACATTGATATTTAATTGTAAGATTCTGATAACAACAGAAAACCAAAGTTCCCAAGAGCCAATAAGTGGGAGTTTTACAAGAAATAATTCAGCCTGCCTTAGTCATGACAGGAGCAAACGTGGCAAGATGAATTGGCTGGAAGGCTTTACACAAAAACATCGCAACCGATTTATTAGAAGCTTTGTCATTTTGGTTGCTCACACACTGCAATAACTGGAGTGTCTTTGACATCCGTGACTGAAGGTAAATCTGCAACCCCAACCATATTGACTAGCAATCTCGGGATAGAAGAAATTAAAGAAATCATTATTTTAAATTATTTGTTTGGACTGACCATGGAATGCAACATACCACATCGTTCAAAGCTCTGGTATATAGAAATTCTGATATGTTGATGACATATAAACAAAGAGTAAGAGAGTATGCCATGTTTAAAATTACAGAGTAAACTTAGCCTTTTGGAAATGTAAATTTCTACAGGTCAAAGATCAGTTTTCCTTTGATTACAGCCGTTTTTTCAATGAGTTTTAAATAAATATCGCTATTTCGCTAGAGTTTAATATTTAAACTTATGGATAAATAGCAATGCAACGCAGCACAAAGAGTTTGAAAGCCCCATTTGTGATTTCTCGGATATATCAAAGGAGAAAAAAGCATTTGCAGTTATGGAGTTATTAGTATTCTTGCAAAAAGTCACATATAGTTATAGAACGTTTATTGCTGATTGAATCTTCAAGTGTATGTAGCATACGAACAAATTATCTTTAAAAGAAATTTGGACAATACTTAAGGGATGACCACGTATACCAATAAAATGAATATCTGAATTATGAAGATACTTCGAATAATCTCGATTTTAGGTTTGCATTCTTGAAATTTTATCAAGATTATGGAAATTGCGAATTGAAGTCCTTCAAAGTAAAATAGCTATTCATCTTCTATTTTTTAACGTTGTTTGTTTGTCAGAAACTAGAAATTCGCTTGTCAACATTTCTCCATATTTATGTTCTCCGTATTTCATTCAGTATAATCGGATCTAGTTGCGCAAGCATATGCAGGAACAAATAGATTTTCTTTTCATCCACCAAAAACAGCAGGGTTGGAAAATCATTTAGCGAATTTATATGCAAATGCAAATGACAAAAAAGTTCTACTGGTCACTTAAGCTTTTGGAACGTAAATTTATTATTATACGTTATGTAAATATCAAATTAAAGATTCCCAAAGAAATTGCAATATTGCGGGGAAAAGGAATTGTTTAAAGTCCAATGCAGTCATTTCGAGCGATACTGAATGAACCCAAGCGATAGATACTGCAAACGAAAGTCCTAGGCTTTCGTAAAATATTACCCCGAAAACCAGCTTATCGTTAAAGACTCTCATTGAGCCTATGGGTCTATTCTGACAGGCATCTGCAGACTTCTTTAATAATATTTTTATCCTTTTAATGATAATTAAATTATATAAGTGTTGCCGAAATATCATCATTGATTTCAACCTCATTTTCCACCCATGAAAATGCCAATATTTATTGTGGTTACTCGTGGCTTGTAAAGAATCGCACGGCATATTTGACTCAGTACAGTCGATCATCATCCCAATTAAGTCTTCGATTTATCGGTTTTTTCGCGCTAGACCAAGTAATAACAAATCCGTTATTTTGGCTTTCCACGTTTATAACGACAAGCAAAACTTTAAATAACGTAATAACATGCACACTTAAATCGTTTGTACAGGCCAATAAATAAATTTTGCAAGATTCATTGAATATCCATTAAAATGTAATGTCATTTTTGCAAAGGAGGAATCCAATTTACCTTTGCGGCCTTCACGCTTAAAAACGCATTACAGATAACAATCGAAGGCGATGCCTGGTTTGTGCCAAGTGGTAGAGTAAAGTGGCCTCAAAACGCTTATGCAGATTGGAAAATTATCCCAGAACCAATAGTTTGATAAGCGTTCTATGTCTGAGCAACCATATATGAAGGTGCGGATAAGCAGTCCATGGCATTAACAACTGAGAACAAAACCAGGATGAATCCAGAATTCCGTGTGGGTTGGAAAGATTATGAGAAAGGCCCAAAGGATATCGCAATTGTTCAGGCACCATTCCTGAATGCGAAAAAAATATTTTCCATGAAAAGCCTATTGAAATTTAAAATCTCCATCATTTGATAAGGATCATATTTAAAAATTGATTGCAAATATGTGTTACTCAATCTAGATAATAAAACTTTTAAATATTTAAGTGTTTTTCTCTCCAAATATATTGTAAGAAACTCAGCTTGATAGTGCAAAATAAATTGGAATTTGATAATCGGAGCACTTTATTTTGATGTGAATACGAAGCGTTTGATATGAATTACAAATTGTACATTCAATTTTATTTGAAGATGTGTATCTCTATTTTTAATCTTCGGGCATTTTATTAGATACTGTTGCAATTTCATCTCATCTTTGCTAATTAAAGATCATGGCATACAAAATTGAGTGAATCTATTTTCTGCGTTAAACGTACTAACATCTCTATCATTTTGCCTTGTCATTGGGCTTTAGAAATATACCAGTAGTGTTAGAAAGGACATTTGCTATATCTATGTTCCATTTTATTTCTGAAGTCACACTAAGCTGCATATTTATAACCACAACTTTGCCAAAAGTCATCACAAATTCTTCGGATTTGGAAAATGCCCTGATTCATTCTGTGGCGCATAACAAGCAATGCCACATATATAATTTCTGAGTGCATTAATGGCAAATAAGCTGAAGGATTGAATTCAGTACAATGACGTGTAATTTAAGATTGTAGTAATAGGACATTACATGGCCTTTGCAAATGTGCTTTGCATCTTATCTAAGTAAGGACAGTGCCGCAATCCGAATCTAATTTCCGTATTGAATTTTTGAGCAGCATATAAATTGTCACAACTTTTACGGCATTTACCTTACAAATAATTGATCTGACTAAATGTATATATCTTATGAAAATAAATATCTACCAATTTTCTAAATCCCAATTCTTCAACGTTTTCCTATTTGTCGATACGGTGAATTTGTTTTATAGTTCCTAACATTTAATGTCTCCTTACTGATTTGTAATCGATATAGTAAGTAGGCCATAAACTAAAGTGTGTATTTCCATATATGACTTAACATTATTTTAACATACAATCTTTCAAAAAACATGGGCTCTTTAATGTAATATCGAAATTAACTTAAGGTATGACTGCAATTTTTGCATTGCCTTAACAGAATTTCCCTAATTTTAACTCTGAATACAAAGGCGGCAAGATAAATAAACAAACTATTATGGTTTAATAGATCCTAAGTTACTGATAAATAGAATAATATTTTAATTTTTCTATTGTCTTGCCGTCGGTGGAATCGATAGCATTGTATATATACGATTTCGAATCAAATCCTTGAGCAGGGTGGACATCAAAGTCATTTGATATATACTGTGAGTTTTGTCGCTTTAAACATGGGCCTTAACTTCCTAATTCCTCTGATAAATAGTTGCATAGCTGGCATTGTAAATTATCTGAATTGAAAAAATGGTCCGTATAACCGTCGAACTCATTGCTGTCTATTGGATTCAATTGTTAAACGCCACTAGCTTTTCAATTGAGATGAAATGATATGACATCACCGACCTTGTCACTTATCTCGACCCAAGGCATAGCTCTAGGGTCATCATTTAATTCCCCTTCTAACCAACCAATTCTTAATAGAATGATTACAGAATCACTCAGTTCAGTATTTTTTCAAATCCAACTTCTCCATATCATGTTAGGCCTCAATATTAGAGGATATTAAAGACATGCTCGCGTGAAGAGGTTCCCCATTGCTACTTATGAGCTCTGGCTGCAAATAAATTCTATCACGATTCAACTAACGTCTATTTGATATGAGTATTGCAAGTCATATTCCTGATTAAAATACGTCAACAGTGGTAGTGGTATTCTTAAGGCATGCATTGAGTAGACAAATCAGCCGAATTGCAAGCAAATCGAATCTATTTCAGTCAATCGTCCACGGCGAAATTCTGCATGGCCTTAGCCACATAGTATTGCAATGTTTCCTTGAATCTAATTGAATTGAAGCGCTAGAAATCATTGCACACTTTTAAGATAAACTCGACATATCAAAATATTCGCTTTTAGTAACCACGGAAATAGCAAGCTAGGCGTTCTTGGCATCAATCAATAAAAATAAAGTGAATATTTGGTGATGTATTTTCCTTTACATATATTTTGGAAGAAAGCAAGAAGCACACCAAGACATTTTTCAATATCAAATAGATAGTTTTTCTTGAAAATACTGTTATACAACAGGCAAAATATCTATTATTTTCGGCTGCAGTGGAGAGATCCTGGTTAATGATTTCGAAGCCAAACTGTAAATCCTACAAATGTTTCATTTTCTAGATTTATTCATATTTTTCACCATTCTGAAAATTACATTTTAAACTATCAGTTTTCTTATTTCAACTTGTAAGCTGATCTTACTGTGTACTTAATATTTGAAGATTCGGATAAAAGAAAAATTAAAATTTAGTTGGAGACTGATACCGAGGTTTAGACTCCGAAACAAACTAATGGCAAATATTTAAGGTATTATACACCGTATACCTCACTTTGCTTTAATCATGGCAGAAGCACGAGTCATAACATGAATTGTCTGTAAGGCTTTTTAAATACACATCTCTATCGAATCCTCAGATGTTTTTGTCAATTTGATTGCTTACCAACCGCGCCTTGGACATCCGTGATTGACATTTAAACTGCATGGTATTCCCTAGTGGTCGCTAAGTGATTTCTCGCGAATATATACAGAGTAAAATAAATTCATGGTTTTATCATATTTACTAAGATTAACCACAGAAATATTGTGCTTCGCTCTGTTTGCTTTAACCAAGAAAACAAATGGAACAATGCTCTGATGAGCAGGGATTTTGGTATACATTTAGCAAGAAAACAAATTTCAACGCCTATGCATGGCTTACCATTAAGTGACGAAATCGCCGTTGGAAATATAAATATCTACTGTGATCTTGTTTAATTGACTACTGTTTAAATTTGTCTCTTGTGAGTTATTCGATTAATTATAAACAAACATTTTAACGTAATAGACGCAAGGAATTCGTAGATAATTATCTAACACATATTAGCAATTGCAATTTTAATTGTAAGCAGCATTTAATCACATTCTGATTATTCAAGTTACGGACACAACCTTAAGGATGACCTGGTAAACAAATAAATTAGTTTTTAGTATAGAGGACGATTCTGTTCGATTTACGAAGATAATTGGCAAAATCATGCCTTCGGAATCCCTTCTTAAAATTGATTCAGAATTACAGAAATAAGCCATTGAGGATTATTTAAGAACTTGGCAAGATGAACCAGTGAACCTGTTGTGTTTTGGAAATGCTTACATGGCAGACAAGAAAGAATTTTATCAATAAACATTTATTTGCGGAAATGCAATATATTTTAAGTAAAAGATAGATTCAGTTTCCATTTTGTTGCATTGTTTGCTAGTACGCAACAAAATAAGTATATTTGAATATTTTTCTATATATTTAAATTCATCGTCTAAAAAAACGCGTCACCTTACACAAACTTTCAAAAACACTTAGATGATCCGATTTAAAATACATAAAAACTATAAATAAAATGAAAAGGTAAGAAATAAATTCCCTGAGAATAAACCAATAAAAAGGTTATAAAAAAGGGACCAAAATCATACAAAAATACATAAGGCACGCTCTTTATATTTTAGAACACAAAGGTATTATCATCGGTTATGCAAATATCAAATTCTTTGCTTCCAAAAATGCTGCAACCTACAGAAAATGGCCTCATAATAGCCCTAAAAGACCCTCTCAGCGGAACTGGCAATCACTAAACATATGTCTTTGTTCTGACAAGTATCTGCAAATGATTTTTTCATTTTACTTTATTTCGTACGAAGCAACTAAAGTTTTCAAACTTACTCTCAATTCTACATGTTTGATATTTGTAGTATGAAATTACTGAAATCAAGAATTCAATAGGGCATTTTATGACTGAGAGAATAATTTAAGTGCTGAATTAACTTGCACATAGCCGAAAGTCCATAATTATTTTTATTCTTCGTTTGCACTCTAATGAAAAGCATATATTTCAGGTGGTTGCAGCTGAATTGTTAACAACCACACGACACGGATATATGCAGTGCAGTTGGTCATAATTCCCATTAAGTTTTCGCTTCATCGCATTTTGCGCTTGATCATTTACAAAAACAAATCTGGTAATTTCCCCTGTCATTCTATTTTGGCCATACATAACTTACAAATAACGTAACACCATGCATCCTTGAGTCCTTTGTAAAGTCCTATGACCAAATTTGCTAAATTTGTTGAATATCCATTAAATTTGGATGTCCTCCCTGTTAGTGGGGAATTTCCTGTAGGTTTGCGTCAGTCTATTCAGAATTGATGACTTTATGCCCTTATTAAGCATTAATTCTACGACTTTACTAATATAAAGCAAATTTTTGCAAAACCTTAGCTTAATAAAAATTTCTAATATTTGTCCTATAAAAAGAAAGAAAATAATGAGATGCCTTATTGGGCTTTCAGTGATCACAGCATCGATGAAAAAATTCCTTTTTTTAACCACACTATCAATCTACCTAAAAGCTTTGAGGAATCCGACGAAAAACCTGTCAATTAATAATTTCAAATATCGATCATAAGATGGATACCCATTAAAATTTTGAAATTTAGGGAGCCAATTGCAATGACCGGAAAGATTTTAAAGGGATGGAACTTCCCATGAGAATAAAATGTGAGATTTTCAACTTCCCGTGTGCGCAACCTTCCTAACTCCTAGGTTTGTTAAAGTTAATATTTCTCTTAAACAAAACCAAACTTCTATTAGCCTTCTGAGCTCAGTAGGTCGAGGATCCTTTTAAATTTATATTTCATATTGGAGGGCCTTTGAGAGTGATATTTTTGGTTTGATTGGTAGAACGATCGATTAAATCCAATGGCAAACTATATATATATATTCGAAAACCAACAAAATCATAATTAGCATTAACTTCAGCAATTGGCGTTGTGCCTGTTTGAAAAATGCACCCAAAACAGGTTAGAGTCAAAAGAAGAAAAAGAATGAATGTTTTGACTATTTATTCATAAATTAAACCTATTGGAGTAGAATCAACACTCCGAGATGGCTTTGTAATGGTCAATGTCAATAAAATATGATTTATATGATATATTCCTTGATTTATATAAATATATAGCCTCGTAAAGACAGCCGAGTGAATTGAGTGTTTTCCAGAAATGATTGAAGTGACACTGCCTTAAAGAGCCTCTGTAACACACTTTCTCATTTATCGAAGGTGTAAATAAATTTCTAGCTGCAAAGAAAGCTCAGTAAACTTAAACAATGCGTGAGCCTGGTTTCTATTTTCTCATCATCGAATTAATAAAACATAAAAATTTATTTTGATGACATCTGCAAAACAAATCAGTGAACTCTTCTAAGGTTGGGTGATTCTCAGCAAATGTAGGAAAGTGAAGTAGGAAAATATCCTGCACACATGGATTTGTTATGTATAATCTGTATAGAAATTTATGTGTTGTTATTATATATATATATATATATAATCGAATCAAACTAGCATGAGCATTTCATGAACTCGCGTGACCAAAATAAATAACGCTATTAGGAGAAGGAATAAACATCAAAAGGAAAGTAAACCTTTAGCTGCCTCGTAATTGTATTAAATTTAAATATTACTTTTATGTTTGTGCTGTTTCTAATCCATTACACCTAGACTACTCCAAACCAAAGGTGACTGGTTTTGAATTTTTGATTAAATTATACAAAAGGTACAAATGGGAGTGTGATGGCTGAAGAGTCTCCTTTATTGAGAACAATTTATTTCAGTAAACTATTTGTAACTTAAACTATCGATAAAGATTGAAAATTCTTAGGTCACCCAACTCTGCATTGTACAGCTGCAAAGCGATTTAATTGAAATCACACCAAAAGAAAGAAATTCGGACCCTATTAGAGCGTAAATTATATAATAAGTTAAGCTTATTTATGTTGCTTAAATAAACATTAATTGATTTGGCCATTTTGTAAGCGCACATTTTTAACAAAGATTTGGTATTAAGTCTTCAAATATGTTAATTCTAACAAATATGACGAAAACCATTTCGTCATTCTCTGTTTGATGAAGCCACATTAGAGCACTTCTATAATATGTAAATTAAGTCCATATTCTTAGCCAATAGGTGGTGAAGCTGATATATCTCTTAGAGATCAGAAGTAGCTCACATTTCTTTGTTATTTTTTTATTATAATTTTGAAGTAGCATTTTCTAATTTAGGAATAAACCCCGTTCTAGAGGCGTCTCTTTAAACACTTCTTCCATAAATATCTTCATTCTTAAGGATTTACGGTCTTCTAGAAATTTTAAATATATTAATATATTTGAATGTTAAGCCATGGGGATTTTGCGAGTGAACAGAATTAACATACCTGCAAATGGCAACAAACAATTGTCATTTCGTAATGTTAATTAAAATCCTCTGCTTTTACCAACAATGAAGACTGCCCAAGTTCGAGAATTAAAGCAGGGTACTCCCCAGCACCGTGGCTTATTGATCGCCTGTATCACTTTTTGAGATGTTAGGTCTCATTAAAATGCTAAAAAAGTGCAATCAGAGTTTTTATTTATTTAATTAAAGTCATAAGGGTATACCACCAAGCAGCGGTGGCGAATGTTTTGCAACAACGAACATTATCTCTTCAATGCGGTGAGATCTGCCTACTGCCGTCCATCCAGCAAAATAATCATCAATGGATTTGGTTGTGAATGACTCAAGTCACCACCACGTTAAAGAGTGCTCTCATCACAACAATGTCCAGATAAGAGCTGTAACTAATGGGAACACAGGGCAGCAAACACCACGACTAACATCAATTTGCAAAATGAACTTTTACTAGTCGCGGAAGTGGTTTTTTTCATTTTATTAAAAACTGAACGAATGAATATTGTCGGGAATCGCTGATTTGAAAATTTCAAGTAGCAATTAGTGCATTCAATTTTCTAGATTTTTCTTGAAAATGCACTAGTAACTTTTATTTATGATAACTATTATAATTTTGGTAAAAGGTTCAATATATATATATGGAGCTATGAATTGAAAGTTATATTATTAGCAATATATTGGAAAAATAAATACAATACTGGAAATAAAACATATACTTTAATCACATTCCCGATAGTTGTTGCAATTGTTATTGCTTAATTTAACTCTTCGTTGCATATTTGAGAAATTCGATTAATAAACTGGTTGCGAGGCGTGACGAGGTCGTTATTCGTCTCGCTGGAGAATGGCTACCAGATTATGAAAAACATCTTTAGTACTTTAAAGCTAATTGCTTGCAACCAACAGCAATTCGTGTTGATTAATTTACCCAAGTTCTCAATCGCCACAAATAGCCCCTTAAACAAGATAAGTTCTTAGTTGTCCTTAAAATCAAAGGTTAGATGAGCTCGGACGTTTGCTTTGGCATAAAATGAACCAAAACACCCATAGTGTTAATTTATGCAGTTGATAGAGCGATGACGGTGAAGACCTATGTGACTCAATTTTCTCCTAGTCCCTTGTTCACTCAATGAGGTAGCTCGTTAATGTAGGAAACGTCTTAGTAATCTGTAACGCCAAATCAGACCAATTTTTGCTTCTATAGTTCAAGATCTCGCGGTAGGAAGGTTCAGAGATTATTGGATTTGATCCAGTACTGAATGAGACAGTATTTTAAAACAGGCAGGTACAGATATGCGCTATGGACATTTCACAAAGAGATTTGGAGCATTAGCTTGTGGATGGATAATTATATGGAACAAAAAAGCAATATCTACGTTCTAGGTTACTTCTCGATTTTCCTAGTTGACAACGGTTTGAAAGAGCAATTACAATGTATTCTAAATGTAAATGGAATAAAAGCCAAGGTAGGTAAAGGGTGAATCAGTTCATTTTCGCAGGCAGTGACGAAATTTTCTGTCAAGACAGACTTTTGTAGGGCACCAAAAAGAGGAATGAAGACGGTGATCACGAGTGACCTGGATCACGCCTGTAGTTGTACTTGAATAGGAGGCTCTGTGGAAGACCTCAAAGCCAGCTGCTTCCCCGACTACGGCCACGAGCACCGCGTAATCCGCGGGGCTGTTCAAGCAGTGTGATCGCGGAGGACATCCTATTTATACCCGGTGTATTTTTTCTCTTGGGTGTCACTTTAAAAGGCCTTCCACGAAACGACGAAATAAGTTTAACCAAGATATATACAACTTGGTGTTTGTTTTTTGGAAATGAGTCATTACCGACATTTTACAGGTTTTGACCCCAGTTTACTAAATCAAACCCGATTCACCCGTTCCATGACTCCCTTTTATAATCATCCAAATGTCCCCCGTGTTTGAATCAAGACAAATGCACACCATAGTGGATGACAAAGGGCCTCACTGCTATATGCTAGCATTCAACAGGATAACGTTTTCAATAGGATTATATGAAAGGGTCTGCCGTCCAACATTGCAACGCTCATGTTTAACACCATTTCATCCCTATAGAATAACCAAGAATACGAATGAGCATGACCGGGGCCAAATTAGTTTCGTTTAGGTCATTTCCGTCCCTCATCTCCCCCAGAGTAGATCATTATCCAATCATTTGTCCCTGGATTATGTTTAAATGGCATATCTCATATAAGCGTATAAATGATGAGACCCTGTTAGACATTTCGTTATAAACCTCCTAGCATCCTTCGAGGGTGACGTATTGTGAGCCACTCGTGCGCCAATGAACGATGTCTATTCCAAAGAGATCTGTTGGTTCTTCTGTGAATGAACTCAAAGATACGGCAAAAATGCCAGTAAGAAGCGCGGTGAATGACAGTGGATCAGATGAGAGCGGCGAGGCGAAAGAACGTCTGAGGATGATGGAAGACGATGCGAAACCGTTTGTGCGAGCTCGCCGCTGGAATTTTTTACGAGGAACTAATGGATTATAATCAAATTATTTCATGCCATGCCAATTTTATTCAGAGTAAGCGATGCCAGGTATTTTGTTTACAAAAGCACTTTAGAAAACTGAAAGCACACACGAATTGGAACAAACCCGTATTCACGATTACCTTGGTAGCACCGTAACTTAATAGAAAAAAGGCGTTATAAATCGCGAGAGCAGTTTGTGAATGTTGTACCAATAGCAGCACTGACCGGCGAAAGAATCACTTTGTAAGTATTTTAGCGACGGGTTCTCAAGCTATATGATTAATATATAGTACTGCGTAGGATCTGCATTCTTGATGGAAATATAAAACTACCTGAGAGCTTAATTTTATCATTGCAACAATTTATTTAGGAAACATTCGAATCGTTTGAATTGTCACAAACAAGACCTAGTTAGGTCCAAATAGATATAAAAATGTATCACCAGAAGTTTTTTTTATGGTTAGCATCGAGATCCACTTTCCGACGTTCACAATGCTTGATTGTAAGTATAAATTTCACTAAAAGGAATCAGTGTTGTGGATTTCATCACATGAGAAATCGTCGCAAAACACGAACTGACATTTTGAAGTAGAATCGAATTTCAATTCCAAAGGCAGGCCATGCTGCATTATTATGAACTTGGCATTGGAGATATTCTCTAGCAAAAAGTCATCCCAAAAATGTTCAGCCTAGGAAATTGCATCTATTTATTCTGTCGACTAGGCCAGACTTTGAGGAACTGTACCGAGTGAGGTTCTATGAAGATATATAATAAAGGTGTTATAGGACTCGATGAAAGGCACTCGAGGAATAATTTGTGCCACATTTAAATTCCTTTGATTTTTGGCCCCGTTTCCACCTTGTTTGAGCTGCTTAAGGTGCAAAATTCCTGAACAAAGTGATTACTAAACGTCGACATATTAACATTAGTGAAATAAGAGCATAATAATTTATGCAGGAATCCAATCTAATGTCCTGGAAGAGAAAAAGAAATCAAAAGCACTTTTGTAACAATTTTCGAATTTTCTATATGTTTTGAATTGATCTAGTCTAGCAATGATATTAAATTTGGTTTGATTTGGGTTTCAAGTGGGTAAGTTGGGCTACGAATGAATTGACTATTGCAGCTACCATTATTTTTTCTGTTATCTCTCTATGATCGACTTGCACTAGGGCCGAGTACCCATAGTGTGTGAATTCCTATTTGCCTGCGTTCATAGATTGTGAGAGGGCAAATTGCTCTCCGCCAACGATGGAATGGATGCTCCTGTACAATCACTGTGGTGAGTATGTGGTAGTTGCTATGGCAACTTTGTTGCTGGTTTCAAGACTCTGATTCATCACAGTATTTTGACCCAAGGTCAAAATTCTGGCGGGACCATTCTTGTATCGTCGTATGGACAAATGCTCAGTATCATGGCTCCAAGTTGATTCATTATTATAGTGGGTAAGGTCATTTTTTGTTTGTTCACCTATCTTTAGGTGGCATAGTTCCCGTTCCCTTTGCATGCCTATTCCGCTATTTGGATATGATCATGAGAATCTCTAACGGGGGCGGTACAATGTTCCGTGGGATGTGCGAAATATTTATCTTCAAATCCATGTACAATATGTGAAGGTATGTTTCTCCTCTTCATTCGGTGTATTAGGTCCTGGTTGAAGTTACCAGCAATTTAAATACTTTGATCTCCAGAGAATATATTTCTGAAAACATAGAATATGGTAAATTCTAAATCTCACGATTTGCTGCATTGTTTTTCCGGTGCAAAAATGTAAAGCAAAATTGACGTTGGATTTGGTAAATGCAACCCATCCAAAACGGAGGCTAAATTGAACATATCGTGCGAAATGACAGCATCGACATTGGACAGATCCAACTACACAAGAGATTAATTTATCGACAAAGCCATGTCTGCGTTCACATGATAAAATAAGCACTTATGAAAGAAGAGGAAAATTATGCTATCGAAATTGTTTTGTTTTATAGTTTTAAATCTAATGATCATAAATTCAGCTCGAACGGGTCCCACATATGACAAACAATGCGGATAGGAGCAGTGTAAATATATCACAAGGGAAGAATCTGCTGCATGGGTTTTGTGAGGAGCGTGACGAAGTGGCAGCCCTTGAGCAGAGGCTCGA
>JAQIVA010000039.1:0-17741 GCA_034697525.1 Lithobius microps | reverse complement strand
TATGTAGGAGAATTTATGATTGCATTTTTTTAAAATGCATGAACTGTACACTATACACACTATGAAGATGGGTTTATTCAATTTTTTGCATTGCGTTCATTTTTCTAAGTAAAAACTGATTTTAAAACAGGTAATAGAAAAGAATACTTTCATCATGAGAAATATACCACAAACGTCTGGTTTCTTTCACCTTTACTATAATCTTTGGAAACAAAATAAATATAGATATCTTGAAATCTACACAGTAATTGCTTTGCTTCATTTAGAATATAAATTCATTTTCATTCAACAAGATTCACTCATTTAGTAAGGTATTCGTTAAAATGTTAATGAAATTATGTCGCAAAAGCCATGATATAAGCTCAAGATGATTTTACATTTAATCCTACTGGGTGCGTAAGTCATCTGAGGACACTTATATTTTTTTGTAATTTAAACTAACCCGATAATAATTGATTCATTTTTATTTCAGATGGCTGGTATCGCTACAACTAATGAAATGAAAAGAGATTGCAAGATTTCTCAAAGTGGCCAGATCTTTCTTCTGCAAAGTTGGAAAGGATGAACACAATGGAGGTAAATCGGCCACGAGCAAGAGGCAGAACACCTGAGTTTATCAGAAGATTGCATGACATGATCGATGAAAATCCTCCTGGGAAGTCAATGCGACGACATCTTGCCAGCCAAAGGTCTTCGAGTGTCTGACGAAACAGTAAGTAATGTTCTTCATCAAGACCTCGGATACAAGACCTCAAATACGTTCTTAGGCGAGGTCAGTTTGTGTAGACGGAAAGCCAAGAGAATCGTTTAATGCGTGCAAAACCACTCTTGAGCGAATTGAGGCACCTAGAAAGACGGGAGAGTCGTTGGTTTTTCTCCGCCAACGAAAACAAACTTCGACCAGGATCAATCCAAGTCAATCCAAGCAATGATAGGTGGCTGGCTATGTGAGGACCCCACTGAAGTTCTAACTGCTATGCGAAGGGAGTTTCCAGCAAAAGTGCTGGTTTTCGGTGTTGTTAGCAGAGAAGCGGACATCATGCCTCCTCCTCATTCCCCCACAAGGCCGCCTTAGAGTCAATGCATCTGCCTATGTCGTCGAGGCTCTTCAAACAGCGTGGAAGCTAATGGAGGAAGGCTCTGTCTTCCAGTAAGATTCGGCTCCATCCCATAAAGCCTCAAAACCAAGGATTGGATGGTCGAGAATTTTCATCATCATGTCACACCAAACTTTGAGAGCAGAATTAGATAAAAGGCGCCCTGGAAAGCTTCATCGTGGCATTCTCTCCCATCAGGACAATTCCCCAGCGCATTCTGCACGGGTGACAAAGGAAATTATGGGAGAATTTCGATGGGAATTGCTGCCACATCAACCCTATTGCTCAGATCTATCCCCAACTGTTTTTTTCCAATTCTCACAACTCGAAGAAAATCTGAATGGACTCTGTTTCAGCAGAACTGTTGAAGCAAAAGTTGCAGCAAAATCATGGCTTAGAAATCAGTATTTTTCAAAAAATGGTTTAAATGGATGGAAATACAGCCTGGAGAAGTGCGGCGACCGTAACGGAGGTTATGTTGAAAAATAAATGTATTGCAAATCGAAATCAATAAAAGATGAAAATTTCTTCGTATTTTTTAAATACCCCTCGTATTCACAATTTATGGACGAAAAAGTTATGATTTTTAGATGATTTTCACGTGTTTTGTTCAAATATTCTTCAAAATAGTTTTACAAATCTTCGAAAAGCGTAAGAGTTTTAATAATTTTAGCAACTTAGTCGTACATTTTATAATCAGCCATCTCTCTAGGAAGGGTAACAACTGTTCTGATACGTTTATCGTCCATCATTCAGAATAAAATTATTATTCAGCAATTGTAATCACCGAATTTAACATAATGTATAAAGAAATTTCAGAATTATTAGTCTATAAAAGGAAATAAATTATTTGGCACCTCAGTTGATAATTTTAAAAGTTACATTGATTAATACATTTCGTATCTGAGTTGATTTTAAAGTGTCAGTAATTGATATGATTTTAGGTCAGCCCTACTTAAATCGTGACAGTAAGATAAATATAAAATTCAGTGCCATTTTCTTATTTTTTTAAAATCAACACTGCATGGATCCACTTCGGCATGTATGCTAGTCAGTCGAATTTTGGCTGCTTTGCTTGTAGTTGCAAATATGGTTTTGCTAATTGTGAAAAAATTATTGATTTTGTATTATCCTACAATTGAATCTCTCAACGACGGTTAATTACAAGGTCACCGTTCGAAATTTAGTTCAACGCTCACATTGGCATCACACTTTTGATAGCCGTCAAAAACTTACTTCTTCATTTAAAATAGATGTGGCTGCCCGACTAGGACCCCAAATCACATCACTGACTCAGCATGACGTCAGCTAGGCAGACGCGACAAACTAGGTACTGGACAGCTTCCCAGACACGCAGCCCGGCCTACCTGGGTCAATCAGCTGCCCCGTCGCCAATTTAAGTCTAGGTCATGCCCCCTTGTTCCAATGCCAAACAAACTGCTTGAGTGCTCCCCATCGCACACACGTTTCCAGCTAACGTACAGGATCACACGCTCTCAATGAACGGTCTGGTGCACACGTCTCCTTTTCTCCGTTTGGTAGTGGGACCTCATAAGAGGTGATTAATCCGTCTTGGAGAGAACCTAGGTGCAATCTATCTGCTACAGAGAAGATCTTAATTTTTTTCCTTAAGCATGATGAAATTACCTATCAAAAGGGGAAATTCTTCAATTATTACAAATTTGAAAATTCAAATGCTATTCTTATCATTCTTAGGCAAACCGGATCAATAGGTCGACGAATTGTCATACAAAACTCGACATTTTATGAAATTTCGTTCTACATAGTATAGACGTAACAAATATATTTTTTTATAATGATTTCAGGCTTTCAGCTCAGGAGTCGCAGTGCCAGAATTAACAATCGCTGATTATGAACAATACCCTCATCCAAACGAAAATCAAATTAAAATTATTATAGTTGTTTTCTGTAAAAAAATATAAACTGCAAAAGAAACACATTCATGTCAGTGACATAGATTCAATTAATTTGCTTTTTTTACTGATAAAACGAAGCTGTATATAATTTTTAAAACAGAAAATCATCAAGCTTTTGAAATTGTCACAGCATTAATGTTTTCTTTATCGTAGAAAGTCGAGCAAGGTTTTCTTTTCTGAAAACTAACAAAGTTGTTCTAAAACTCACCATCTCATTGAAAATTTTCTCCATGCTTTGATACGAGAAAACAAAATCAAAGTTTTTGGTGATCTATTTACAGCCACGTGAAATGTGACATCTAGATATCTAGAATGATATTAAGGAAAAAATAAAAATTGTATGCTTTTAGTCAAAAGTGAATTACCCTCATTTTATTATCGAAATTTAAATTAAATGAATAAGTTTGACTCTTTTCTTACAAATATAAAATAAGTTAATCAATTATTTGAATAAATAAATATTTGTTTAGTTTTAAACTAAGCTGATGTATCCACCAAGTGTTTGAGAAGTTTGGATGAATTAAAAGAAATTGCAAAATTGGGTCATCTTTAGGCAGTCTGTGAAATCAAATCGTTACACGTTATTTCACAATTCTAAAATAGGTATTAACTTTTTGAAAAAATTAAGGTTGATTAATCGCCATCTGTAAATGTATAACAATAAATCGCAATTACTGGGCTAATAATCTAGGGCCTGTAATTGAAGCCGAATCTACTATGAATTATTAAGTAGTCAACTGTTTCTTAACGAAAATTGATAGCTTGATCCTTGCATATTTTCTTTTGAATTCGATGCTAGTTAGCAAGTGCTTACATAACTACCCAACAGTATTAGAGTAAATAATTCAACTTTGAAAACTACGTTCCATATTTTAATGAAATACATGCAACAATTTTTATACCATTTACTTAAAAGGATCGAGCCAACCAATCAGTTTACGTTTTTACATAGAAGAAATGTACAAAATCCACATATAATGACTTTTCCTCTGTTCAACCTATGCAGAACCTTTTTTGGTTTTATTATGAAGTTGACAGTTGAAGTTTTCTGATATGAAGCTACATATTTGTAAATTTAGGTTGTTAAATACTGCTGTTAAATTACTGCTTAAACATCTAATCTTAATAACTGGCAAAATTCTATTAATCTGATTTCCTGAAAGTTGCAATGCAAAGCCTATTCCATAGCTCAGAACTTCAGAACTTCGTTAGACAATAGCTTAGGAAATCAATGTTGTGTGCTGCCTTGAAAAGTGCAAGAGCTAAAGCCAGTCAGTCGAATGTGAATACAATTTATGAATTTGACTGTTTTTTCTGGTACCAAAGCGTTACCTTATAGAAAGATAACCATGAAGACTATACTAAAAAATTACAGCATTGTTTTTTAAATATGGCGTCTTGCTATTCTTAGGCCCGTGATTGAAGACGATAAAGTGGTATAGACTAGAAATTAACTACCAGTTAAAATTTTCGATGCATCTATAAGAAAACATGGTAATAATCAATCCGCGCTCCTGTGAAATGTAGTACAATTGATTATTAACCCATAGGAATCATAATGTGGAAGAACAAATTAGCTTCCCCTTTTCAAACCCAAATCGTGATTAAGCTGACTGCGAAGAATTCGAGAATTTTGAGCTAGCATGATCATTATTTATTCACAGTATAAAACTTCCAAAGCACCTATAGGAGGAAAAAACATGAAATGTAGTATTGCGCTTCAATTCATAAAATTTACAAGTCAATTGATTTTATCCATCACTTTCCATACCGTATCAAAATGATGCATTTTCCTAAAGTAAACACAAGATTTCCTATAAGATAGATTGATTAAAAGAATATTATGCATTTAATAAAACTAGGTAAGCTCTTACTAGAAAAATTTCGATAAAGTTTTAAGATGGGTAACGATAATCTTACTTTATGCCAAACCAATTATTTCATTGGTAGTGATGGTGGGATCTTTTCATCTCCGGAATGGCGACTTTGCAGCCGCAGAGAGCAAAAGACCTTAATTAAGTTAAATATGGAACATTATAAGAGATATTTCCTTTGCGGCTTCATCTTATTGATTTTATTTATGGTAAAAATAATAGAGTGAGAGGATAAACAGACAATTTGGAAAATTATTTATATATTCTAAATAGCACTTATTCAAACAAATTCATGTTATATGATATCATTTTCAACAAATCATTCAAGAATAATAGTGAAATAAAGAATATCCATATTTTGAGGAACAGAAAATGAAATTTGGATTGAAGAATATTTGCAAAGCAATTCAATCTATTCGGGTATTACACAGAGATAACTAGCATTCACATCTAATGTGGCACTGAATTAAATGGCTTAATAGGTGAAATCTTTTCAAACAAATATGGCCAATTAAATGAAATAATATGCATCTAATGTTCAAGAAACCGTAATTGCCATCCTTTAAGAGTCTCTCCTTCACAACTTGTTTGTTTTGAAAATACATTCATCAGAATCACATAACACATTAGCATTTAAACATTAGATTTTTTTAAAATTTCTTTAACAAATAATATTTTACAATTTTATTATCATGTCTCTATTGCCATCGTGCATGCTTCTGAAGATTATCTGCAGAGATGTTATAGTAAAATGAACAAATTTTGGAATTATAACACTTTAACGAGGGTAAAACCAAATGGTTTAATGGAGCCCTGATATGCACTACGATATCAAATGTATCCATTATAAATGACGCTTCTTAGTACCGTAAAATGTTCTGCAAACACGATAAAAGCCCAGGCTTATTTTTAAAAAAAAATTAGTAAAAAGTTGAGGATTCGTTAAATTAAAATATGATATTTGAGTTTCATAAAATGGTGCCTTTATTATTATACAGGCAGTTTTTAGTTTTTATTATACTAACCTAAATTAAAATATATCAGTAAGAATTTGCAGCCAAATATGCAGAAAACTGATTCCCTTTACAGCTTCCAAGTTTAGGAAAAAGAGAACAAGTTAATTAGCTTTTTCATGATTCTACATTTGGCTAATGGAAATCAGGGAAAGTTTATAAATTATTGCATAATGTTTAAGCAGATTTATCACACGAGTGAATACTTAGGTCAAATTTGTGCCTAGATGTCAGTTAAAAAGCTATATTGACCGAACTAATAGTTTTCAAGTTGTATAAACTTAAATTTCTAAATAATTGACTCGAATTGATGTACAATGTCTGTGCTTTGTCTATTCACTTGTAAACAATGCAATCGCGAAGTTATGAAGGCCAATTTATTAGAAGATCATCACTTTGCTTTATAATAGAATAGCCCACTTGCGGTATCTAAGACCACCAATTGAGTGCTACTGAGGGAAGTGCAACTTCTCAATTAAGTAGGTGGAAGTTTTCAACATTTCTTGAGCATTTTTGCACATTCCGGATGGACTGACCAATTTAGCCTGAGCAACCAATTAATGAGCCTTAAAACGAGGTCTATTTGCGTTAATTCATGCTTGCAGTGGTAGAAAAAATCTGTTCCATTTGTGACTTTTTCCACACCTAAAGAACACAAACGAGGTAATAAAGCAGTTATTTACTTGGTCCGGCTCAAATGCAGCATGAGTAGGTTTGAAAAGGGGTTCGCCTCAATGTGTTTCCAATGTCCGCATCCCTGTGAATTAGCCTGGGTCCCAGGTAGTACCCGCACTCCAATGAACAAGCGCGTTAAGTTATTTTCAACCAGCATGATGGTTCTGTTTAGGAACGTTGAGAAGATATTACCTGGTGATGAAGCTTTGATGTTATGTAATGGGGCAACACCTAACAATGCAGCTGAAGACAAATGCACGCAGCTTCAATGAATATATTTGGAAGAATAAAAGCTCCGTCGATTTACAACCTGATAAGAAAAAAATAGTGATTAAATGAAATCGATATATTCCCAGTAAGCAGTATTCAAATTAAAATTCCAATAATAAAGATATTTATTGGATTGTTATTTTAATCTAACGTCGGTAATGGCCAATATGGTATCTGAGGTCACATTACGCACTTTTAGAAAAACAGAAAATGAAACTGCCAATTGGTAAACTTCCAATTTCTTGTGACACAACAAATAAACATTCGATTAAACTACGCTTCGATCTATATGTCCTCCCTTCGGCTTCTATCACACACTCAATTCGAGTTCTAAAACAACTGCAAGCTTTCATCTGGTGGTCTTTATTTAGATCCTCCATTGCTCAAGCTATTGTCTCCAGCATAGAGGATTTGGTGCTACAGGGATGCTTATTAACGTCCCTTCAACGACGACTCCCCACACGTATTATTAATCCAAAAGGGGATTAAGGCCTCTTAATTTGTAGCACCAAAGAGTGAAGTGCTATTAAATAATATTACCTGATTTCAAAATGAGAGGCGAATTCCAATAGCTTAAAATAGTCAGCAATAGGGACCTTCCACGTACTTATTAAGGAAGTGATAGACTAGAGCATTTTCAATGCCTGGATCTGACATAAAAACTGAAACTGTTTGCGTTTGCATCTAGTAGAGACATTGAAGACTGCAAACAGGCATTACCTTTTTGTTTAATGTTAAAAAACAACTTAAGAGTTATCGAAGGCAATAATTATTAGGTCTTAACCATACGTTTTTTTCGCATTGTAACTTTTAGATTGAACGAATTTTAAAGGGCAGAATGCCTGGAGGTGCTAAATGTTAGTTTTATGTTAGATACACTTTAACTGAACAAATCTTTTTACATTACAGAATAATAAATAAAATTTGCTTGCTAAAACTCCTGCTAACATGGAGGCACAATAGAAGAATAATTTAAGGCACTTCATATTTAAGAGTTCAATAAAGGAAACCCAGTAGCCGACAAAGCAGCTAGAAACTCACTCAGTTTGTGGAGAGGAATATTTGAATGAAGAAACTTGCAGCAGACGATGGCTGGAGAAATGCAGGTGTGGAGATTTCACCCTCAACGAAGATGAAAATCGAACCGGATGACGTCCAGTTGAGTTTGATAATAAGGAGCCACCGAGAAGGGAACTACATTGGGTAACGGTTCTTCTTCTTTCGAAACGGTGGGATCGCAAAGGAATAAACCACTTTGAATTGTCACCACCTAATGCAGAAACAAATAATGTTAAAACCTACTGTCAGAAATTAGGACAGTGTTTGAAAAATGCTTTTATAAGGGATCAAAGACCTGTTCTAGTGAATTGAAGGTGGTGATTAGGTTTCATCAAGAATATGCTCTACCCCACGCAGCAAGGATCACGCCACAGCAGATCGAAGAACTTAGATTGGAGAAAGTTCCTCATCCACCTTATTCTCCTTTGCTCCTTGCCTTTTCGGACTACCAGCTGTTTCTTAGCTTACAAAATGATTTAGAGGAAGAAACAGCTTTTGCAAGGCAACAGGAAGAGGTTGAAACTGACAGTTGTGAGTTCTTCGAATCAAAACCAAGAGTTTTACAATAATGAAGATACTAATTAGTTCTTTAATAGGTTCAAAGGAATCGCAGAAAATCAGGGAAAGTACATTGGTGATTGAATCTTTAATTAACGTTTGGTCACTTCTTTTAATGCAAAATGTGGACAGAACTTAGGCACTGACCTGGTAGATTTTGTGATTTTTAAATTTTATTATTAAATGAATCATTACTTAACGACTCCATATTTTATTTCGTGGTATTAATTTCGAAACTCTGAAATCTAGGCAAAACTTCACTTCGCCTTTCATTCGTCTCATCGGTCGTTTCCTTGAAGAAAGGTTTAAATGTTTACCACAAACTGCTTAGTTGGGAATGACTTGGCTTAATCAATTTATATCCTAACGTGGGTTGTCTTGACATTGCCCGTCATTCACTACTCCAAGAAATGAATATGTACTGCAGAAGTCGCACTCTGATTTACTACTATTGTCATCTTCCGCTTTGCAGATTTTTGTAAAAATATTAAGACTACTTGGTCTCAAAATGCTTGCTGCATGGACACTTGATGACTGCTCTTCGGGTCGTTGATGACAAAAAGCTGACTGTGGTGGTCAACACTGCTAAGCTAATGGCACTGGTCCCGCAGACAAATGTCTGTGAAAGAGTTGAACGAGGCCTTGGTCACGGCTAGAGTGATGTCACAGCTGCTCTCAAGGCCCGTGAATCTCTGAGTGTCGGCGAGCAAGAGCTCTGGGGTTACCGAGAGAGTGTGTCAATCAGCACTTGATGTTGAGACCCGGAATAGTCGTCCAGCAAGTTGTAGAGAATGGATGCAACAACTCCCGGTAGATGCAACAGAAGTATTTGGCTCGGAAGGTGCCGAGTAGTAGTGGGTCTCCAGTCCTTGTCGTACGCTCATACCACCTAGTGTGCAAGGGCTAAGACTCCATTTACTCGTTTCAAGTGTGCACTCCTTTACCTGCCTAGACCAGCAGTGTCCGCGTAGGTTTGCCAGGGTCAAGGGGATGAACAGGTATATTGCGCAGTGCGAGATCAGTAACCCAAAATCCGTGCTAAAGTCATTTGTTTGCCCTGTAGATTCATGTCATATGTCTTAATGTTACCGAGGTTGGCTAGCTTGACATCGAATAATGACACACAGGTTCCGAATAGGAAAAGGTAGACGGTTTGATCACTCCGTCTGAAGCGTGCTTGGTGAACGGTAAGTTTGATGGTGGGCGGGCAGCAAGGTGCCTGATTTGCAAAGCAGAGAGATGCATGTGTGCTTTGTGCCCTGGGGAATTACCAATTCAGAAGGGCATAGTGAGCTATTGCTAAGTGAAACACCAGTACAGTTGTGCAAGTCGAAGGCGTGTGAATGATATCAACACTGGGACTTTAGCAGCGTCGACCCGTGGTAGGATGGCGGTGAGCCCCGGTACTGGGCTCCAGTGAGTGCCTAGCTTTGATACAGTTTCCCCAAGCACCGTTTATGGATCATCCCTTCAGAAGGCCTCACCAGGCCTCGGATATTTATCCTGGAGAAGGGAGGATCCCAATGAACGCTCTCTGACTTTTCAAATCTGGGTCCTTGACCAGTATTAATGATGAATTTTGGAAAAACTGGGAATACGCCAAAAAGTTAAATAATTTCAGTGTTCTAATAGAATTAGCAGAGGTTTCACTATTGCTACAATTAAGCACATCTAGAGGCTTTGAACAAAGTAGCTTACTGTTATTAATCATAAAATTCTAGCCAATCATCACAATCATCACCCTTAAGTACGAAATTGATTTCCTTTAGTACGCTCGTTTTACGACAGAAATGACCTTACTTAGAAGTGAGCAAAGTCAATTATAAAAAGGACATGGGAAATTGGACCATTTCTAACAATAACGTCAATTTTAATGAACCACCTCTCATCAAGATGAAGATTAATTATGTCAGCTCCAACCGACTTGTGTGACAGGTAAAGGAAGCGGAACATCAAGCTTTTTCGATAATTAAGATAGTTTTCACAAAACTGATACCTAGATTATATGCCGAAGTTCTTCAGAATCTGCCTCAGGATATGCAAACGAAATGAAATTTTTTGCCGTAATCAACGCGTTACTCTTCATCTTCTGAGTTGTTAGCTTGATGGCATCACTCCTATCACATCTATCAGGTTCATTCGAAAGCTCAGATGTCGAAAAAGCATGAGCTGCATTCATTGACTATAATTTACAATAGTAAAATTTAAATTAAAAAGTTAAGTGAGTTGAAATTAAAATAAGTCCTACTTTAGAGGTTCTCAATATCATGAGACATTTCAATCAATTAAGCAGCTGATGCCATTCAGATAAACACTCGTTTTTTGGCCTTTAAGTGTCAATTAATGAGGCGTTTAAACATATTTACGTGAAACAGGGATAATATTTTGCACATCAATGATACAGGGTAATGAATTGAGCATTGACAAATTCGTTTTTTTAACTTAGAGAAATCAGGAATTCGTTTCTTAAATGTCTGTTAATTGATTATTTACTTACAAATCTTAACTTTGGTGGCAAGCTGCAATGTCTTAGGTAACATTTCAAAGCTTGTTATCTGTTGTTCAAGGCACTGATCTTATTCGTCAAGATTTCATGGCAGTTTGATTGGTTGACTTCAAGGAAAACGCTGCCAGTGAAATGCTAGTTCGTTTTAGTTCATATATTTTACCTACTGAGGCATAGTACGTTCATTCTCTAGTTAATTGCAATGAGCGGTAATTAGACATGTGTAGATGGATAATTATTACAGTAGAAAAAGGTTTAGTTTATTTAAGAAAATAGAAACTAACTTAAGCAGTGACGAGGTAGTAGAAAGGCTAAATTTTCTTATGATATCATTTAAGGACGTTGCGATTATTTAGATTACAGTTTCCTGAAAATCGTTAAAGCGTCAGAATGAGGAAGAAACGAAGTTCAAACCCATTTGCTTAGGTTTCAGAAGGCACTGTTGTTGTTTTATGGTTAATTCTTTTCATGAGTTTAGTTTGAGTCTAGAAATTTTTAAAGTATTGAAATAAATGTAAATTTTGAATAAGCTCTTGATGTATAATAGCTATTCTTTTTAGTTTTTTTTCTGATCAAATAACTCTGATCGAGATGAAATGCTAATGATATAACAATTATTTAATGCTCCACAAAAATTAGTGAGAATTATTTTCAGATTGTAGAAAGTTCTTCACTTGAATCATTAACAATCTTCAATTTGAGTTAAAATATAGCCTAGAATTGTCCTCATGAAAGAGTGAATTTTATGCACTTTGTGAAAACTGATTCAACAATGTTTATTGACAAGATTCTGATTGAGCTTGGTCAAATGCTACATCGGAGGAAATTTTCCATTTAAAAATAATTTCAATGAAAGTTATCGAAAGAACATTAAACTTTGGACTAATACGAAAAATTTATAAGTTCGCTAGAATCGTCATGGAGTTCATACGTAAGAAATAATTTGTATAAAGTTCCTATTAAAGGCTAAATCAGTGTTCAAAAGTGCTTTTAGTGTGCCATACAGGCATGTGGCGGCCTGACACAAAGCCTGTCTAGCATTACCGGACTCCCCAGCAGCCAATGAAGTCTGAGTCATTCTCCTTCGTCCTTGGGTCCCATATAATGGTCTGAGTGCACTACGCACACACACAGGCTTCCAATAAACGTACTGGTGAGCACGTCTCGCCTTGTCCCTCCGGGACCGTGGGACCGTCTTATCCGGGGTAGCTAATCCATCTTGGGGATAACGCAAATGTGGCATTACAACCGGTACAGACGCATGCTTTTTCGCCTATCAAAGTGAATCAGTTGATTTTATCTTGAAGCTCTAGACGTGCTAGTGACATGTAGGGAAAGGATTTATGAATTTGATCTAAAAAACAACTACGAAAATTGAAAGTTATAAGAACGAAAGACATTGAAATAATTGCAAAGAAACTCAAAAATTTTCAAGACAACCTCACTATGTTTAAGTGACGATGTTTGCAATCATTTAATTAATAAATAAGTTTGTCAAAATTTATTAGAACTTGGTTTAAACTGAAAACAGATACCTTAGGTAAAATTTAAAGTTCCAGATCCATTAAAAATTTCCTATCTATAAAATTCCACGCTTTTTTGCTTACTTAGTTATCGTGATTCTAGCTATGACATGAGATTGATCTATTATTTTAACGTCAAATTGGTGGAGCACATGATCTTTGTTTACAAAACACTATCCTGAAAAAACTCTTGAGAAAATCTTCAACCAGAAGATACAATGGGGTGCTCACTGGTGTAGTTAGGAGAAAATGCCCCATTGAAGGCATGGAAACTTTATCGAGAACAATCGGACGTTAACCCCTGAACTGCGCTATTTAAGCAATTAAAAACCAATGGCTTGTTAATAATTCACATTCAAGCGAGATATTTGAATGTCTGTCAATTCCAAGCTATGATAAATAAAAGACGCCCCTTTGGATGGATTAAGTAATTAGTCTATCCATGCGTATCTTCTCAATACTACGTGAGTACCCATTTGCAGTGTCCTCCCGTCTGTGTCCCATCTAGTTTCTACTTAGGTGTTTACTTCCGTGTCCAACTCCAGAGTCCAGAGTATGACTAGTACCCGTATACTAAGATTGGAGCGTTAGCCTTTGCTAGAACAGCCTGTTTGATCTTCGTGGCAATTGAGAGGCGCAGGTAAGTAGTCTGTCAGTACTAGATTGCAGCGTCTGCATAGAGTGTGTGTAGCTTATGTGAGCACGAGAAGTTGCCCAGTATCTAATGTGGTTCATCTACTAAGCCCACATATCAGGTCACCCTATAAGTTGAGTACGACTTTTCCTCTTTAAAATGAAAGAAATTGAAAGAATATTTATGTCTAACGGAGCTTGACATTAGTTATGTTATGAAACACTTAGACTGATCACATTTTGTTTACGGGACGTTAAATTAACAAGAATCATTTGAGGCACATGATGTATTATGAGTTCGAGAAAGGAACATCAGCAGCCAAAGAAGAGGCTAGAGACATTCACTCAGTATATTTTAGAGGAATGTGTGAATGAAAGAATTTGCAGAGGAAGATGGCTTGCGAAATTTAGATGTGGGGATGAAGATCGGTTTGGACGTTCGGCTGAGTTTGACAATCTTTTTGAAGCAGCACTTAAAGAATCTTATCCTGTTTTGTCAGTTGAGTTGGAATTGGCAAATTCGCATTGTTCAAACCATACAACTGTTCATCGTCATCTCCAAAAACTTGGAAAAGTTCCTTAACCTGTAAAATTGGTGCCTATCTATGAATTATCCGAAAAATGCATTTTTCGAAATACTTGAATATTATTTCTAATCACATGTTTTCAGAAACAGCAAAAGAAAAGCTATTCCGTCTAGATTTTGCTTTACAATTATCAAGGGAATGTACCTGCAGTTGATTTTCTTTAAATTTAATATCACAACACCTTTGTTCATTTTTGTAAATTTTTTTACCTATATTTCTCCATGAGTGTAATATAAAATAATCATGCGAAATTATCATTATTTAACTGTAATTTGCCTCATACGCCCAATCAAAAAGTCTTTGAAAACATTTTAAATAAATCTATTACTTTATAAAGGATCACTTGCAAAAATTATAAATGTAAATAAAGAAGTTTTGGTTGCTATCGTGAAACGATCACCTTCTATTTTTAGTTATATTCCAATGAATCTATCTAACAATTTGCCTTTGTCATTTGAGATTTCATTCAGTTTAAGGTGGTGGTATGGCAGAGTTTATTTTCGAAAAAATGACAGTTATTTTATTCGCGATTAAATGTTCGTCATCACTTTACCCTGGCAGGGTATGGCCGTACGCTGGCATCGTATCTAAATAACAGAAAGTTCTTTGATTTTAATGGCAACGATTCATGAGATCTTTTAGAGGATTATTATACGTACGCTGCGTTGAAACAACAGGCAACTAAGCAGTAGCCACCACAACATTCAACTGAGCAGCCAACACAGGTGGCGTTATAATTCAACATCTAATTGAAATGAAAGGTAAAACAAATACATTATTTAAGGTGTACATGAAATAGACACGCACTCAAACATAAGATTTCCTTGAATACAAAATGGAAATTTACCATTTTATAACCATCGCAGCCACCAGGGTATGTGCAGGCGTTGTTCTGATAGTCGTAGTACGACTTAGAATCCGCAAATTTATCGCCAATGGCAAGCCAATTCGAGCAATTTGTCATATTTGCGATCATGCAACTATAATCGGCATCGGCTGGATTCACTATGGTCGCATTAATTGTGCAATTTTTAATCAAGCTGTCAGATCTTTTCTCCAGCTCGCTGCAATAATCCTGAATGAAAAGGTAAAGTAGTGTGAGGCTCATGAGGTAGTCGTTGTTGATTGACTATTTAGATAACCAACGTCTGTAGCTTTTGATGTTATTAAAACAGTAGCTTGTAAGTTAACGCAAAATTGCGTATTTAATCTTACCAGGAAAGGTAGACCTTCTGGAGGAGGTTGACTGTAATTTCGGAAGAAAGTAAAATAGTTGGTTAGACTATGTTTTGAGAACGTATCCAATGATTTGCTAGAGGCAAAGCTGATTATAAAGGCAAAATATAAAATGTAGAACATCTTAAGGCATAGGACAGAACAAAAGTCAAGATGAACACACGAATTTATAGGAAAAATTTGCCAATCATAATGCAGTCATTGGATGCCTGAGCTATGAGAGCAAGAAACCATTGCTTACGTCACATACAACTTTGAAATGCCTGATTCTGCGAGCTCTATGTGGAACGGTGAAACTTGCATCGCTTACGTCAATTGAAGTCGAATATCGCCGTGAGCGATAATGTCTGAGTTCTTGAGATTGAGGAATTTATTACTTGTTTATCGGGTTCCATTTAAAAAGTGCAATAATTAAAAAAGAAACCCATAAGTTTGCTTCATTCGAACACATGACTGGTTACGTGCAGTTTCAGATCTTAAATAAATTCCTTGAATTCGTTCTATTCGTTAACAAGAATTTATTAAACAAAAGTACAAGAAAAAATAAAGATTCAAAATTCCAAAAGGGGGCATTGTTATTGAAAAAATGATTGTTAAAGTAGAGTAGGATTATTTCTATCTCCTCATTTCCTTATTTATGATTAAGTTAGTTAAAAAACAAATAACTTTGAAATTTGTAGAGCAGGATATTTCTCTGTTTGGTAGCTCACAATTGTTTGAATTCTCATTTCGTCTGGAAGAAGATAGATATCAGGTATTTGTGAGGCAGTCAGAAATATGAACTATTTTGTGCTCCTTCAAGATCCACTGAGCTATGCATTTTGCTATAAAATGTCTCTTTTTACAAGAAGTAAATTTAATTAAAACACCCCACGTCTATTTAGTAATATTTATGCGATTTATTGTCTATTTTAAACGGGTTTTGCTTTAGATATTGAGGAACAAGGCCTTCGTTTATTTGTGAGTAATACTTGTTTTGTCATACGTAAATCCTTATACAATATCAAAACAAATGTCCCACTAAAGGTTCATAAACTCAAAATAATGATAGAAAATGCACTTTTTAACAGGTACTTGCAGTTATTGGTAGCTCACTTTAAGGGGCTATATTAAGGAACTAAACTTTATTTAATGAATGATTACAACGTTTGCCACATTCTGCGTGATAATATGCAAGATTGTGTTAGACATTTTATGATTTCATTGTGACAAAGAAACATGGGTTATTAATTGCAAAAATTTAACAGACAAAAAGAAATCCAAAGAGTGTAGGGTTGAGAAGTGAGCAGCCCCATAACCTCCAACTTGATCTTTGCTAGTAAAGCACACTTTATGCTACATTAAATTATCAAGATATCCCTTGAAAAACAAAAACAAAATATCTATAATGCATAGTATCTATAGAGAGCGCTAAGGCTACTCCAATAATCGATTGAACAAAAAATATATAGCATAAAGTACAAGCTTATCGTTGCGCCAATCAAAAGACTGCTTTCTACCTACTGCTGAAAAGGTCATTTAGTTCAGATAACACCAAATGTGGCAATTTATAAAAATATATGATCAAAACTGCTGCAGATAAATGAATAATATGATAATTAATGAAAATGTTATAATAATAACATGAATAATAATATTATTATATCCGTTTACTAAAGGTTTCGTATTCCAACCTTTTGCGTGTTCACTAATTTGCGTTAATTTTCTTATTTTGTTAACTAGCTTTGTTAATTCATTCGGAAAACTGTTTGAAAAACTTGAAAAGCTTCCTCTGATGTATCCATCACTGGCTAGAACAATTTTAATTTCATTGAACAGTGCTTATCAGCTGTCCTTTCGGAACCCGAAAGAAACACTTATCGTTGATTTATTTCAGACATTTAATATAACTAAGCTGCAAAAATATTATTTTTGTTTACAAAGTAGAGAATATCAAGCGAAAATATTAGTGGCTGCTTGATTCGGCGGTGGTTTTGATTTTTTTCCTTGAAGTGAAATCACCAGGAGGTTAACAAAGTGAAGACGTTGAATTAAAATCCTCTCAAATTCCGGGTCAGAAAATCCAATGCGCTAACGAAAGAAAAATATAGAAAGTGTTTTCATATACCACACAAACAAGCTTGGTTTTGCCCCGGGGAATTTATATCATAGTATTAAATGAAACTAAATCCGAGAAGTCTTAAGTAGCCTTTGCCGATAAATGACAAGCCTTTGGTTGCTGTATATTAATATCATTAGAATACCAGGACGAAATTACTTACAATAAACGGTTGGCAATAGAATGTATAGATCGCCACCTTGGGCTTGAGCACAAATGAAAATGCTTACTATATCTCATATGGTGTAGATCGTAGTGAGGCGCTTTAGCTGCAATTCTGGGAGTAAGTCTAGTTTCTAGTAGTTTATAAATAAATCGTAGAGGACATATAACATAGTTTTAATCAGTGTATTTCTCGAATAATTTATGAAAAAGACCTTGTCAGTTATCTATATACTTCTGAGTTGGTAAATATTATTAATAAAGCTCCCATATAGCTTCCGGTCTCATTAACTTGCCATTGAGTAGAAATTAGACTGTCAAAATAAATAAAGCCTGAATCTGCTCGAATGAACATTAGTGAATTAAAGAATGCAGTGATCTGAGCTCAAGCAAAATACCAAGTCACCAGCGAACATTCCGATGACTTTTTGCTATTGAAAAAATGTGTGATTTGAGTGCAGAACCGGAGTCGCCTAGAGTCTCGGTTACTTCAAAGCATCTAAATTATGTGTA
>JAQIVA010000038.1:0-17856 GCA_034697525.1 Lithobius microps | reverse complement strand
ATAATTGAATTTGATTTTGAATTTAATGTCCTAGGCCAGAGGCAGCCAATTCAGACTTGAAAAAGGTGATTTGAGCTTTGAAGATGGATGGAAAATGAAAATTTGCTAGCAAATAAGTGAGAGGATTACAGTTAAGAGCCCATATATTTAGATTTTTTTGCAAATATATAACAAGCTGTCACATTGATATATATTTGCAGAGCATTTATCAATCAAACGGTAGACTTGTCGTACTGGTTCTCAAGCTAATTTGATCTATCAAATGAGGCATTCGTTCCATTTAACTTCGAATGGGAATAATTTTTTACTCCTTTTCATCAATGGAACACAAATCACTATTTCGTCTTTGACGCTATTGTCATAAATGGATTCATTCCTAAACTAATGACAGTGCATTTTCACATTTACGTGAAACCATAATTTTGTAGTGTGAGTGGAAAAGTCAACCTGACAGTGTATGCTTTCTTATAAATAATAATAAAGCGTAATAACGATTAATGGAAATGATACATGCTTTGGTATAATTGTGCTGATTAAGGGGCAGATTTCCTGTTGTAATCTAAAAATATCTACACCAGTCAAAAATACTACAGCGAATCTGGTTACACTGGGTGGTGCTCCTAATGTAGAACACTGCAAAAACAACTGCTAAACTTCTGTTCAAAAATTGCTGATATTTTTGCCAGGAGAAAAAAATAGAAGGCGCTACTTCTAACAATTATTAGCTCGATTACTGTAGTTCAGCGCAGTAGGTTTGAGTACTATAGTGCAATGTATTTATTAAATCATATGGCTGCCCTTTCGTTTTATACGTTTGAATGTTTTTAGCAAATGATAAATTAAAATTACGCAATAAGAGATTGGATTGTAAATGAACTTCTATTATATCTGACAATTTTTTTTCAAATAGTGGAACTTTTCTACTTTCTACTTTTGAGTAGTATTTTTAATTTCATAATTTTTACCTTGGTAAAAGTGAAACACACACTTTTTTTACAAAATTGTGCTTTTAAAACTAGAGCAATATTTGAGATAAAACGCAAAGCCAGCGAAGTATATTTGTATTAAAATAGCAACAATGCCTTCAGCAATTTGTCGAAAATAAAATTTAAGGTGAATTCCTATTAGATTGTCTTTTAATCTAATAAAATTACTTTCACAAATGGGTAGCCCAGAGGTTTCAACTTTTAACGGTCTTTTTCCTGAAACGGAAGGTATTTTTTGTCGGAATAGAAAATCATGATGGCTAGTTCGCAAGTCAAGGATTAAATCATGGAGATACGCCTCTTGTCAAAATCGACACCACTAGCCAGCATAAAGATTCAGCGGCCCGGCTTAACTTACTTAATCTGTCATACTCAGACAAAGACTGTCTATACGTAAACCGGACATCTCTTCCAACAACACAAGTTGACTCTTGCTAATCTGTTCCTCAGTCTCAAGAAACCGTTTGAGTGTACGACTAACATAAGCAGACTTAATAAGCAGACTTAACTTTAATAAACGTACTGGTACAAGTGATGAAAATAATCACCTATTGACACCTTCATAACTAAAATAATTGTATATCCCTACCAGTATATTATGTTTTGTCAAATTTTTTTAATATAAACAACTGTCTTCTCTCACTCTGCAATCATCAATTCCATGTTTCAGCCTTACTCTAGAACTGGTCCCAATCAAATTGATTTAGAGATCTGCTATCCTTCAATCGCTTACCCTGTTTATTGTGTACGTTCTGTTCTGTTATTCTGCTATTCTGGTTGGTTGTTGAATTGGTAATAATGATAATTTTTGTTTTCCTAGACGAGGAGCCACTTATTCGGTTGTCTTACGTTGCCAAAAGACAAAATGCTTTTTTCACGTAAAATTGAGCTTACGTATCAGTTTTAGTACTAAATAAGATGTCAATCAGCTTAATCACCAAGAATTCTGCTGGTTTGCCTATTCATGTTGATGGACTAGGAATTAAACAACCCCTGAATTCATTTAAGCAATTTTTTTCATATTGCGGAGTTCGGAATGGATCATTTGTTGTCACAGACAAGTGATCAAATGCGAACCCAATGAAATTTCTTGGATTACTTAAAGAGAAATAAGCATTCCAACATCCAAGTAGCAATGATACTCGTGGCGCTCTGTATTATAAAACAATTTGGTATTTAGTGCTACTTTTACGCAACCTTACAGACCTTGCTACAATTGTCAACTTCATTTAACTTTTGGATATTTTCCTTCCGCTAAAGAGAAAGCAAGACCAAATAATGAAACAAATATTTAGCAATAAACCAACCAAAGATATTACGCCGACCTGCACAAATCGTTGATTTGAGATCAAATAGCTGACTTACTGTCCAATGGCAGGTTCCTTTTCCAAATTTCATTCATACACATAAACTACTTATTACAATGAGTAGGTCATCAGGAAAATTAGTTTTGTACCACGGCCCAACACTTTCTGCATACCTTGAGATAGAGGGCTATTGGGTGGAAACAATCGGTTTGTTAATTGTGAAAATAATTACAAGTTAGAATAATGAGGAATTTGTTCACTGTCAGCCTACTGCCCTCGGTTAGTCCAAATAACAAAGCTCACACTTAGCAAGCAAAAACCACCGCAGTTAACTAATTTTCACATTTTTGCAAAAATCGACCACATAGGTGTTTAATGTAACTCTTACGCCCTTGTGTTGTATATGAACCAATAGCTAGCAACCTCCCATAGTTGCCGTTGTGGAATGTACGTCTTTAATTTAACCAGTATCCCAGATTGTTCAGCTTTGGCAAAATTAAGTCAACAACTAGCATTTGAATGTGCAATTGGTTATTGATTGTCGAAAAGCTGCGCCACATGCAGTGGCCCAATCACATAATTGCAACTTTCAGCAGGTTACTTAACTGCGAGCATCATCCCCCCCACCCCCACAACCTGATTTCTCAAATCAGCAAAAAATATATTGATTGCTTTTATCGATCCGTACTTTTACTGGCTTTCGAATATTCCTTTCGAGATGAATTCCAACCTCGGATCAGGCAAAAATGTCGCAGTGTAAAAGAGAAATTATTGAATTACAATTGATTTTCCTTTGCCTTTATTTCATATTTACTCGATGTTTATTCTCTTTATTTACATCAACCGACGATGAAAGATATCATGCAGATGATTAACGCCGACGACAATAATGATGAAAATGGTTACGATGATGCAAACGTTGACATTGTCAAGGTCCAAGGAAACTTGAGGCATTGGAGAAACATTGGGAGATAGTGGAGCATCGAAAGTCTGATGATTTCGCGAAAAGTCAAGTCTCATTCCTTGTTAGCATAGAATTTTGGATAGAAAAAACGTGATTTTCAAGAAACCATTGATGGAGGTCAATCATGGAGCATGTATAAAGTCCTCGCTAATGGGTGCTGCTGTGTGAGCTATCCGTTTGAACCTGCCAGTAGTCATATGTTTGGCGTATATATATACGTCAGTTTATAATGAAAGTAATCAGGACCATATCACCAAATTTTGAAAAAAATGACTTAATTGTATCATGAATAGGTAAAAATTGTTGCATTAAGTTGAAAACGTCTTACCTAAGAAAAAATTATGTATATTGTCAGCAACTCTCACGCATGTGGACTCTATATGAATCCATGTCCTGTCAATTTGCATCATCGGTGACATGTACCTGTATGTCTACTCTGCAATGGAAAGGACGATGAGATCCGTTACCTGAAGGGGAAGTTATAGGTTGCCGTGCTTGAGACTAAGAGCTTGACGGTTCGTCTCCATGTCTCTATAAGCATAATGATTGGCCATGGCTACCGTTGGTCCTTCTTTCCACCCCCATGTCTATTTCAGCTTGTCCATCCTCTCTTCCTATGTTGGTAACCTTCCCGGCCTAGATAAATATCCAAGCGGGTGAGGCCTGATTAGGTCTATAAAAAGTTGACACAATAACGAATCTGGCCATAGACAATCACTTAGGCTCAGTACCGGCGCCCTCCTATGGTCCACATCTTCGGCATTAGTACTTGACGGCATTGATTTCATTCATATGCTTGCACAAGCCAAACTAAACTGATGCTTTATATAGCAAGGGTTTACTAAGCTTTTCCGAGTTGGCAGCTTTTTAGACAAGAAGGGGGGAAAGAAGGACCAATGGTAGCCATGGCCAATCATTAAGCTTACAGAGACATGGAGACGAACCGTCAAGCTCTTAGTCTCAAGCAAGGCACCCTACAACTTCCCCTTCAGGTAATGGATCCCATCGCCTTTTTCATTACAGAGTATACACACAGTTCCATGTCACCGATGATGCAAATTGGCAGGACATGGATTCATATAAGGCCCACAAGCCTGAGATTTGAAGACAATATATATAACTTTTTCTCAGGTAAAGTGTTTTCAACTTAATACAACAATTTTTTACTTATTTATGATAAAATTGAAGTCATTTTTCATTAGAGCGTAACTTCGTGCTGATCATTTTCTCTACAAATATACATATTTCAAGGACGTGCCTGTCTTACTTTTTCTCTGTGCGCCAGCTAATGATTCCTTAATAGATTGTGCTCATGGTACCAGCTATCCTATAAGTATGTGGCGCATGACTGAGAAAGATTTTTTCCAACCACTCTGAATTGGATGAGGAGTCCTTATCATCAGTGGGAGATTAGGGATCAACAGTGAGATAATTCTAATCAAGAACATTTGTAGACACGGTAGTCAGTGCCAATGAGGTCTATAAAATGTCAAGGATAAGGCTTGTGATTACTGATCATTGTGTTAAGTGGCGGCTTTGACGTAACGATGTAACTGAAAAATTCCCAACTCTGCTGCAGAATTAGAAAATAATGATTTCTATTCCACATTGATGTAACAAATACGAATTAGATGTGTAGAAAAGTGGTGCCCTCTTTTAGTTGCCTTTTGACCTCCCATATATCCAAATTTAACATTGCCTACTGGTTAATTGAGAAACTCACTAGACAACTCCTGAAAGGCGACAAAATGCACTGCATTTGCACACTGAACGAAAGTCATTTCAAAGTTGAGTGATTTCATATGAGGATTAATATCTGTTTTAATCAGATTGGAATTGACAAATGGTCTACTTACAATGTAGGAACCATTTCATCAGGTGGACTCGAGCAATGATGTAGCTGTTTGAAATGCAAAGGTTTAAATAGGGTAGGCAGTCAAAGACACTGATGGTTGTTGATTTGGTCTCGTGGAATCACAATTTTACTGTCCTAATGATGCGCCATCTGCAAGTCAACAAAATATAGTATCAAATGGAAGGCTATCTGAACAATACAGAGAAGCTAAATGTTTAATGCCACCTACAATGTGAGGATCAAACATTCAATTTTTGGATTTTAGGCGTCGTTACAGAAAAAAAGTTGCAAATTGATTGAATGTGAATTTAACAATAAATCCTATTTTAGTACTAATAAATATAATAAAGAAATTCACTGTTTTAGAATTCCCTTGAACTAGATTTGCATCAGGACTTGATAAAGACTAAATTATAAAAATGCTTTGCTGCTAAATATATATTTTGAATCCAATTCATTGGTTTTAATAAACCGTGAAATTTATATTTTTTTAAAAATAAATGTTTTCTAACACTTCAAAAGCCAATTCTAAGTTACAATTATTTTTCTGAATAACTTACTATCAAATGTTATTTGGTTGTTTGTCATATTTGGGTAAAACGCAATTTTGAAAGTTTATTTACGAATACTACCTATTTATTTTTTGGGTATCTTTGCTTTGGCGGTGGTTATAGGAGCCAAAATTTCAATAAAGCCTCAATTATTTTGTTTATATCTCTCATAAAGAATTAAAAATCGCAAGGTAAAAACTACGCAAGACTGCAGTTCTGCTTCCTGAGTAACGGTTGCAGAAGGCGATGATGAATTTAATAATTCAGTTGTTCATTTGTGAAAACTGCGAAAGAGATGAATATTTAAACACAGTTTCAAGTAATTGCATATATAAAGTTCTCCGATTTTCGGAATCATTAATATTCCAACCTAATCCTGCCCTCCTCTCCGCCAGCACACCCTAGGACTGCCAGAATACCTTCCCCAACATGCAAGTCATCCAGGAAGCCATTTTAATAGCAGCAAACTTCATGTTTGAGACTGCTTCACCACCTTGCAATTCGTTAGCTGCGGTTCAAAAAGCTTGGAGGTGTCAGGTTTGTGATTCGCACCCACGCCCACAGGAGTGAACTACAAACTAAACGCACCGTCATGGATTGTTCCAACGCCGCATGCAGACAAAACAGCTCTCGCCACAACACGAGGTGTTACCGGCTATCGAATGCAGTGCCCATCATCCGAATGTGTATCCAACTTATATTCCCTCCTTTATGGTTCATTATTTATTTCAAAGTGGAGCGGTAAATATAGCCTATATTTTAAAATCCTTCGCAAGGAAAGTATTATGGAAGTTGATGATTACACACAACATCCAACAGCAAAACTGAATATCGAAATAGTGTAAAACATTCAGTTAAAATTGGCTTTAAATGAAAAACAGCATATATTTAACCACTACGACCAATTGTGTTTAGATTTAAGTCATATGTGTTATGCTGTAAATTCTATTTTAGCAGATTCCTTAATGAATTTAACTCTTCGTATGACAAAAATCCATGATTTTTCTAGAACATAGAGAGTTGCCGTATGATGCTAAAATTTTTATCTCAGATGGTCTGACAATTAATCTCAAATGAATAGCGCAGTACTAAAACTGATTTTAACATAAATCATAAATTTAACATAAATCGCAAAAAAAATTATTTGTATGGCACTGCTGACTGCTTTGATTAAGAGCTCTGGATGAAAGAAGAAGTAAAAAAATATATATTTCACAATGCCCGCTCAAGAAGAAAGAATGCCGTTAAATTGCAAACCTCTACTCAGTAACGCGAAATTGGAAATTATTGTGTGGTTATGCTTTGCGAAATCATGACAATTTTTTTACTTTTGGCTGTTGAAACATCAGGCACTTTTTCAGTCTTTATAAGCAATAAAAGTCGATGAAGTGATAATGTGAGTGCTGTGAAGTAAGGAAAGCTGTTGAAACTTCAATGATATTCGCGAATAATGTAAAAAGTAACTCATTCCTTTAATTACATCCTTCCTATTCGACTGAGCCAGCGACGGTCTCATGTCTCTTTTTAAGATGCCTTCGGATGTGTGTGGTATATAAATTGACATTAATATATGGTTTAGTTGACGACTTAAGAAAGACCCATACGCTCAAGATCAATGAATTCTACATGTGCAATGCAATGACAACTATTGTGTTATTGGGTATTTTCGCCGCTTTTGGCAAATACTAATTTAATATTTATATTGTCATAATAACCTTTAAGAAGCGAAAAGTACTGCTCTATAATGTCATTAAATATGCTCTTAGACGCTTTTAAACCAGAATTAAATTTGTATTCATAATTACTGTTAAGAGATACTAATAATTGGTGCTTCAAAACGAATGGGTAAGGGATTTAAAATAAGCTCACAATAAATAGAAGCCAAAATAGCGAAACTTCATGATATTTATTTCATAAAATATAAATATTTTCCATTGCTCTGCTAATTAGTTTCATCTTTAGGCACCATCCGTAAATAATTCCCTTAAAATATTATTATTTTAAGCATTTTTTCCAAGGTTTCTATAAGGACGTTCACCACTACGAACAGATGTTTTGCTTCAGCATACCCTTATAAATACAATACATTTTGCATTAACAATGGCAGAGTGTATCTCTTTCCAACGCATATAATGCTCACAGGTTAACAGAATTTCCACCTGAGTGGCTTCTTACCAAACGAGAAACCGAATTACTTCAAATAAAATCGGAAAATTCGCCTGTTACCACACCATCTCACCACCCTCCCGTCGCAAATCATATTGAGCAAACTCTCTATTAATCTGTCCCTCCAACTTCACTCTCTATTTCACTCACCAGTGAAAACACCACTTCTCCGGCCAGCGAATGCTGGCTTTCTGGGTTCCGACTCCATTACCACCACCAGCACCAGAACAAACGGGCCGTAGTGGAGGCATTGCCGAAGTTCTACTAAAATCAAATAAACCGGGACCTTTCCCTAGAGACACATTTGCTCATTTCTCGTTATCTTTCACGATTCGAAGATCCTATTCATTATGATATATATTATTTATCTCTCCCACTGATCTTTTAAAGATCTCGTAAAAAATCATCAACATTTTTTTCAAAATGATTGCGCTAAAGCTACACATATTGAATGGCTGGAATTGTTCATCGATATAGATTTCAAAGCTATCCGTATTTCACATTCCGAAAATCTAATTCCATTGGAATGTCTCTAAGAGTGGCTATTTGCCCGAGATTCACGTGGCCGTAGGTACCGTTGGTTGAGAATGCAAGGGTGATTCTTTCAAGACTAATTTCCAGATGAAATTCTATGATCATAGAAATTTGAAGTGGCGAGGATAAAATTTCATCCCACTGTAATGCAAAGTTGCGAGTAATTTTCTCGGTTTCATACACATATAATTCTAAGATCTCTAACGCAAAAATGACCCAAGATGTAACAGGGGTAATTTATGAGAAATCCTTAACTACGCTCAACATTGCATAAATCATGAACGGATAACTTCCTGATGATGGCAACCACGATAACTAGGAGTTGCCGCGGATGTCGAATTAACGAACTCCATAATGATTTTTGGCCAACATACATCCGCTGATTAAGAAAAGTTATTCGATGATGAGTCATAAGTCTAAAAATGACCTCTAAGAATACTGATGTCAAAGTAACCTTTCCTAATGTAAACATCCCTGCACAAGCGCTAACAAATAAGCATGTCAGCTTAATTTCGTTACTTGCAAAACTATCCTCATTAAGAATTGTTCTGGCTAAGTAATTTAAAACACGGACTGAAAATCGACTCGGATAGCTGACGATAGCGCGATGATCGTTCGTGGATATTGCTCCAAAATCAAACAATCAACTTTAGAGGAAGAGATAATATATTGATGTCGTTTGTGTCCGTGGTGACATTTTGAAATGCGAGTTGGTTCCTTCTAATCCGGATAATGAATCGTGTCGCATGGAGATGGTAAAATGACTTCCAGGATTCAAATTGGCCAGGTTTGAATATAAAAACCTGCAAATATGGAATACTGAAAAAGTCTCACGACATAGACGATGTGCTTTGAGATCGAATCTCTGTAGATTCTGGCTGTTAGTCGACAAAATACACTAAATCAGTGGGCATGTTTTTAACGTTGGCAATCAATTAGTCGCGAAATCTTTTGAGACACTGAGTATTCATTCTACTTGCAACATTCGACACAATTAGAAGATGACTATAACTATAATGAGCTTGAAATTTCTTACTTTCAGCTTTATTGAATAAACACTGATACCATACTAAAAACAGAACGGCTTATTTGAAGAGGCTTCGGCAGTATTTTTTAAATCTGAAAGAGCTATGTGCATCTTCATTGAGAATAGCAAAAATATAATATAATATTAATTATCTTGCTCACGTAAATAGGATATTCCATAGCTGATAGCAACTATTACGCAATATTGTGCAACTGATTACGCACGCGCCTCAAATTGGGGAATCATTGAGTGTGACACAACGCCATCACAAACTCAATAACTACCTCAACGCTTGTAGGCGAAAGGCTCTGCCAGATCGGCTGATGCTTCTTCAGTCCGAAAGCAAAATGCCACTAAATGGGAACGCCATTTGAGCCAAAAAAGACTAAACTAGTGCTCATTCGGACTGTTCCAAGCATTCTATTCCCTATTCTCTTTGAGGAAAGCTGCCTTTGATGAGAGCGGGGAGGATGACGACCAACGGAGATTAGAGCCATGCTATAATATCAAGAGAAGCGTGAGGAAGTGGCAGCACTTGAGCAGATTGTCTGATTAAAAACAGATATTAATCATCTTAGGAAATCACTCGAATATGAAGTGACTTTCGTTCAATGTGCAAATGCAATGCGTTTTGTCGCCTTTCAGGCTTTGTCAAGTGAGTTTCATAATTAACCAGTAGGCAATGTTACATTTGGATATATGGGAGGTCGAAAGGCAACTAAAAGTGGGCACCACTTTTCTAGATATCTAATTCGTATTTTTTACATCAATGTAGCATAGAAATCATTATTTTCTAATTCTGCAGCAGAGTTGGGAATTTTTCAGTTACATCGTTACGTCAAAGCCTCCACTTCACACAAGGATCAGTAATCACATGCCTTATCCTTGACATGTTATAGGCCTCATTGGCATAACAAACACAACATAAATACTGTCGAAAAGGAGTCATTATTTGGGTCAATTGACTCACCTGGCTGACGATTAATCATGGCACAAATTTCTGCAGTAATGAACAGCGTTTTAGTTTATAAACCCCACTATGTCCACATGAACCACGGCATTATGGAGAAAAACTCACTTCTGGGCCTTTCTCGAGAGTAATCTAGAGGCAGGCAGCAAGGAGAAGCTTTGGGCTATCACTGCACGACTCCTTGTTACAATGCAAGCCTCTTGCAATTGGACACTGCACCTTTTATTGCCTTTGTTTCTACACAATCATTACCAATTATTCAACCCTTGTTCAGTGTTCGCGTTATATATGGAGTGGGTAGCTCACAGATATAAGTGACTTCTAGACTAGTTCTGCTTTATTGCCTCACGCTTACGACTGGTATGCGGGCATGATTATGATACAGATGGATTGGAAATTAAGCTGTGTTCTTCTAGCTCCTGAAAGTCACATCAAAATCGCGGGTTTAATAATAGTGCGCTTTATGGAGGAGTGGCCAAATCTTCTACTTCTCATCGTCTTGCTCTTTCTTCTCCCTCTATGTTGATTCTCTAAGGTCGAAACCAATAACACTTAGAGAAAGGGGAAAAGAAACGAATGAGATGAAGGTTAAGAAGTAGAAGACTTTGCAACACATTCATAGAGCACGACATTTCAAATCCGTGATCTTGTGGAATAAGAAGATAATTGGTCAATTTCAAATTCAAATAAATGATAACCATGCCCACATAACAAGCATAAGCAAACGGCAATGGATCTAAACTAGCCGTAGGTGCCTCACATACCAGTGAGGTACCCACCCTACATTTGGCCCGACTGCTAAACTATGTTTGGAAAATAGGAGATACTTTTGACGGAATCGAAAAAGCAATTTATTAGGGGAGTCTAAAAACTCGCTTGCGATTAGGATGAATAATACTGAAATCAATTTCAAGACAATTCAGCAGGATATCTCATCGCCACTTACAACTTACTTTAAAGAAGGCCCAATTTTAACCAAATCAACTGAATTGTACCTTTCTGACGGAAATTTATTATAGGGAATCTCAAACATCGGTTGCGGAATGGATTAATACTACTGAAATCAATTTCTAGATAATTCAGTAGGAAATCTCAACGTCACTTACAGCTGAATTAAAAGAAGGCCCATTTCCAAAGAAAAGAACTGAAATTTTCATATCTGTCAAAATTTATTATTGGGAGTCTAAAACACCGCATACGATCAAGATAAATACTACTGATATCAACTTCGAGACATTTCAGAAGTATACCTCAACGTCACATACAACTGAATTAAAGTGGTCCCATTTTCATCCAAATGAAGCAAAATTCCCCTTTCCGGTGAAAATTTATTATTGGGACTCTTGAACATCGCTGATGATCAGGAAGAATACTACTGATATCAATTTCGAGTGAATTAGGCATTATATCTCAACGCCAATTACAACTGAATTAAAAGGAGGCCCGTTTTCAACCCAATCAACTGAAATTTGCCTTTATGACGAATATTATTTTTTTGGGAATCTAAAACATTGCTTACGATCAGGTTGAATACTATTGAAATTAATTTCGAGACAATTCAGTAGTATGACTCAACGCCACATTCAACTGACTTAAAGTGGTCCCATTTTCAACCAAATCCTTTGAAATTTTCCTTTCGGGCTATAATTTATTATTTTGAGTCTAAAACATCGCTTACGATCAGGTTGAATACTACTGAAATCCATCTCGAGACAATTCAGTATCATATATCAACGCCACTTACAACTGACTTAACAAATGCGATTGTTCACACCATCAACATCGATTTACGGATTCACCAACTCCAAGCCCCCAAAAGGCCTTAAAATAAACCGGTCAAATTTTATTTGTAGTTTTGGGCCAATTCATGGACAAATTGGGGCCGTCTAGGGACCACTGTTAATAGAGTGGTTGATCTTTATTAAGGCATTATCCTCAGAAATACTTGACAGTGTTTTTCTGTTTGAAATTGATTTGGGGTTATAGCCGTCAAATTCGCTCTGATGACAGCCGATTTTCGGTCACAAACATGTCCATTTATTCTAATGATAATTGTTTTAGCATCCACCATAAGGGAATAGTTTGAGGAAGAATATATTCAAAATTGAAAGGGCTTCTTATTGTCTTCCAGTGTTACAGAAGTAGATATGTTTGTAAATTTTTTAATTAATTAAAAAAGTTTTCTTCGGTTGAAATGTTTGTCAACGAACAGAAAAAAGGTTATTTATTTATTCGAATAATGATAACGGCCTCGATAATAACGTCTGCAGAAAAGTATTAATTTCATGGATTGGCGAGCTTTAAATATGGGAAAAAAATGGGCCGTCTGGTGTGCTGATGATAATGCGAAAGTAAAAGCTTCCATTTCATGTAATGATTCATTCATTTCAATGGCTCAAAACAATTAATTTTGCCCTGAGTATCGATCAAAATAAGTACTTTAATGTGAAAGAGATTTTTATTGTCAAAATCATTCAATAAAATGTGATTGTTGCACAAGGAACGCTCAGAATTGCCCTGCCGAACATTGCTCATCTCTTTCAAGAAATTTCTTACTTAAATACTCTTAAATTCTAAAAGCAAATGCTAACACAAAATTCATGTCAAAGCTAGTTAAATTTTGAGTATTTTGGTTGATAAGCAGTCGTATGCTTCTCAGAACCTCACGAGATCGTAGCAGAGAGAAGGATAGTTGTTATGTCTCAACTCTGGGAGGAGTTACATTTAGGTAAAATATATTCAAGAACAACGGTGAAGTATTCGAAGACCCTTGCATCCATCGCACAAAGGCCCTTACAAAGTCATCGAGCGCAATTCCAAATACTTTGTTTCGGATTGCAAAGGCACTAGGGACTCGATCAGCAACGACAGATTAAAACCGGCGTGCCTGGATACTAATACGGATACTCAACCGGACATTCCTCAATCCGTATTTTCTCCCACTTTCTGCCCAAAATTCCACCCAATCTGTCCATTCTCCGCCTTAGAATCCAATAGCTACTGCACCCTCACCCACTACTCTTCCATCCCCTCCGATCAAGCACGTTCTATAACCTTCCCATCCCAACTCTTTGATTTTGTAAACTAACCTTTTTTTATCGAGCCTTTCTCTTACCTCTAGCCAACGCTCTAGGAGGGGAGTATTTTGGGACCTTGGTAAAGAGCCTAACATGCACATCCGGTTTTCCCTCGTTTCACGCTACGAGACGCTCTTACCTGTCTCCCGGAATACACGGATAAGAGGTCATCTTCAAGCGCCCCTCCATAAAGAGTTGGTAGGACGTTTTCAACCTCTATGTCGATGGAAGTAACTGTAGGTATTGCTACATCAAATGCAATAACAAAGTATGAGTGCAAAAGGTGTTTTTCTTTTTATTTTTCTTCTTCTTCCTTCTCCTCATCCTCTTATACTTGTAAGAGCTCACTGGAGCTGCTCAATGTGCCTTAAAGTTTGCATGTACGTCTTTTACAGTCCATAAACTCCTATTTTAACCTTATATCATTTATAAATATTCGTTGATTATAATTTGTTGGCAAAAAAATCTAGAATATGCTTGAAATGAAATTCTAATGAAAATCTAGAATTAGAATGTTTCTCATCAGGCATGCTGACGGTTTGTCATTCCGTATTTTTCAACGACTGTAAACATCGTGATTATCAAAATGTATATCAGCATAGCAGTTTCCATTTGAGATGATATAGTAGATATTCAACCTTACCTCATCTTTGGTTCCCCACTCGCCTCTTACAATGCACCCCGAGATCCTATGCAAACACAGCCATGCGCAGATTCATACGGCCGGATATGCAAAAAACCAAAATTATTAAAGTCTTTTTGTTGTCTAAGGGGTTTGCTATAGCCATCTTTTTACAATGGAAGCGTCTTAGAATTAACTATTACAAAATCGATCATTTTTTGAGTTTCGACAAAATTATCACCTATTTTTCAACCTCTGTTTAGTGGTCGTGTTATGTATAGGGAGTACCTCACTGGTATGTGGGCGTAAAAATTGTATTAACTCAAATATTTATCAAGATTCACACAAATTAACCGATTTGTGGGAACGATATGGCAATCAATGGATTCAAATATTGAATGATTACCTAACAATAGTAGTTCGTTCTAAACTTCAAGCTGACAGTTTTCCATTTCTCAACACTCCCTATCTCGATACTAAGCTACGTATAGAGTAAATATATTCAAGAACAACGGGGATAAAGCCGAACGTTTTCTAAGTGATGTCGACAAAATAATATCTTCTTTGCACGCGTTTCACTAAGTTAGAGAAACAACAACTATTGGCCGGTAAATCTGATTGGTTAACATGAAATTTATACCCAGTGTGTAACCGTTGGCATGTATGACACGGAGCGTGCGTTTTCGAGAACGAACAACAGGCATGATTTCCGACTCTACGAATAAGAAAACTCACAGTAAAGTCCAGTTAGATGAAGATGTGAATAAAATGCTCGAAAATGATCCCGATTTGGCGAGTTGGCTAGTTACAAACTCAAATGAGGGTGCTGCCAAAAGACCTAGGATGGAGAAGGGGAAGAACATTTTTGGAAGTTATTAAACCGATCCAAATTGCATGCACATTTATAAATTGCTCAAAGGCACTAATGATGTGAGCAAACAACTTGGAGCGAACTCGCGCATCTTCAGACCATGGACTGGTACTGAGGCAGACAATCATAGAATATACACTAAAGGAGGAGCCATGGTCACGGTTTCGACAAAAGGCTGGAGTGACAATCGCAGCAACGTGCTGGAATATTCACCCAACGAAGAATACCAGATCTATGAGGCGCTTGAGGAGGAACGTTTACGAGATGCTGAGAGAATTGAAATCATGGAGTTCAAAGATGGACGATACTTATGCAAAGTTGAATAGCGTTGTCCGGACGGTGAATCACTATCTTCTTGCATGAACAAATGGACAAATTATGAATGGACAAAATTTATGAAATTATGAAATGGACAAATTTGCATGAACAAATTGAACAAATGGAAAAAAATATCCATAGCACTTCCAATATATGAGGAAGCTGAAGAGGGGTGTGTTAGATGCACCCTTGACTATCGGGCTTCCTTTATGTAGACCGTGAAAAATATCCAATGGTCCATACCGGAACTTGGAAGAGACCGTCAATTATGAGATATTATAACTGCAAGAAATAAATGCACCAAATGCTCAATAAAAACGGTTGGAATGCGAATATAATTTTTTAAGCTAGAGCAATATCTTGGTTAATTGCAATCTTCATTGCAGTATCCCGAGCAACAGTAGGTGCCCTAAACAAAGTAGATTCTACTAAAACAAACAGCAAGGAGGGCGGTAGTGAAAAACTGCAATTCTTGATTCCTCACGTGTTCCGCAATCGCATCATATAAGGTACAGTATGTTCGCTTAATGGCATCAGCATATGGACTCAAACTAGGAACAATTTCGCCCACCTTCCCGAATACGTCATCTAGAACCTCCTTGGGAGGCTTTAGGATGTTATCAAACTCGCATTTCGGAAGACATTGAACCGATGATAGTATCTTAGGCGGAGGAAGAGGTCCACTGTGTACTAGGATAGGATTCAAGTGATTCTTCTTTTGGGGAACTCCTTGCTGCCTATTTAATGTGATCTCTGATGGAGTAACATTCGAGAGCACTTCCAAAACGCGTATTTAGGTTAACATTTCTCATTGAAAGGTTGTATGTATATGTAGTAAACTTTTGTACGGAAAAAAGCGTAAATTTGGATTGAAAAATTATAATGTCAGACATGGAAGAAATAGAGCTAACATAGGGCTGTAAGAAGGATAAAATGCATATATACCATTTATAATCTATACAAAGTTGAAAATGTTAAGCAAAGATGGCTATATATTGCGGTAAGCTACTAGTTCCAAAAAATACTTTTAATTTGATGATTTTTTCCATGGGAAACTGCAAATAATACAAACAAAAGGAGATTTAAGCATTTGTTCGGCATGGGTATAGTTTTGCAAAGAAGGAGCAATAATTCGACATTTTAAAGAAGAGATTGTTTATCTGCCACCTTTTATCAGTAATAATATCTATTATTTATCATGACTGAATTTGGGCTGTGAATGTAAATAAGTTACATATGTGAAATGCGATTCTCCACCTTCTCAAGAATCTCTTGCTCAGTTGATTAGCTAGGAAAAAATGTGGACTTTAAAATCCGAAGAAGATGAGCATTAGCATAACCTCCGATGTTCATCGATGTAGCCCCAAAGCGTTGTCTTGGTGATAGAAATGGGAAATTAGATTCAAAGTCAAGGAACGTTGTAAAGCATATCTATGATTTGTAAAGTAACATCAGCGTGTAGGGGAAGATAGTAAAAGGATCTTTGGGAGGAGTTATGATTTATCGATTAGACTAATAGGATAGTGCAGGGTCATTACCGTGTGCGTTGAATCGATATTCAATCACCTTCTTTTTCATTGGTTCGTTGACGTTGCTGTGGAAATATATTTTTCACTTGTATTGTGAATAGCTCGTGAGTCGTGACATTGACGCGTCACGTGACGCATTAATCAATGCCCCCGCCCCCTTCCTAAAAACACTCCCTTCTCTCTATCTGAAGTATCGGCTGAAGGTAACGATTTTAACAGCTAAATAAATCAATTTTTTTGGAATAATATAGATTCAAAAGTTGATTATAAGAAAAACTTAAGGAAGTTTCGGAGAAGTGGGATACATTAGTATTAAATTAATACTTCATATTTCGTAGAGATTTTCGATTTGAAGATTGTCTGTTTGCATTATTTACAGCTTGCTATTGAGAATATCATTAAATTAAAGGAATTTTAATTTAACGAATATTTTACCACATTACAGCGATCTTTGTTTGAAATTTTATAGCTAGTATATTTTAAAAATAGTATTTCTGCATTTTTATCCTGCTTACAGCACTATGGTAGATCTATTTCTTCCTCTTCTGATATTTATAATTTTTATCCAAAGTTGCTTATTTAGCCTTAAAAAATCTTGTTTCCCTTTTGTGTTGTCAATCTCATGAGCAGAATTACTTCTTTTCTACAACGATAGAAACAAATTTGCGACATGTAGTATATTTTTGCTATAGATTCTAATGCAACGTGAGAATTATAATGCTTCTCATCAGGCATACCGAATGTTTGCCATTGCGTGTTTTTTCAACGATTGTAAAAATCAGTCTTGACGTGATTATTAAAATCTATGTCTTCATTTGCAGTTTCCATGTAAATTGGAAATTGTAGATGTTTGATCATATCTCATTTTTAGATCACCACTCGCATTTTACACTGCATCCAGAGAGCATATACGAGCACAGCCATATGCATATTCATAGGGTTGGATATGCCAAAAAATATTTTAAGTATTTTTTTCCAATGAGCTTCTCATAGTCTCCTTGTTACAATGTAAGCTTTTTATAATTTGACATTACACTTTCTATTGTTTTCTGAGTTTCGACAAAATTATCAACTATTTT
>JAQIVA010000037.1:0-17988 GCA_034697525.1 Lithobius microps | reverse complement strand
ATTGTATTCACTACGTTAGTTCGTTGGGGCCCCAGTTGCGTTTACAGAGTGGATGGTTGCCTGCCAACAAAATTTCGGACCGCGATTTGGTTTAATCGACGAAAACGAATGTTTTAAGTTGTCAATTTCGACTGCCTTTTTGGCGTCGAAGGGCTAATTATTGGTTCAAGTTTACGGTTTGATTTTTGGCTGCTTGCCAAGATCATCATTTAAAGCATCATCTAACAGTATTTCAACAATCTAACCGTGTGCGATGTTATTAAAAATAATTTTATATTCTTTGGCGGTCTACGCGAATGCGCCCTACAGAATACGGCGTTGACGAAGCTCTTGTCGGCCAGACAGGCGGCCCAGAGCGGCAGGCGGGGTGGGCGGCAGAGAGATGTACCCTAGTCTGGGTACCCCACGAGTTTGGCTAGAGGGGAGATGAGCATTGAGCATCTTATCTGAACTGATAACGTTGCACCAGACAAAGAGTGAATGCCTATCAATCTTATCAGATTGTAGTATGACGTCACTACTCCTCATACAGCAATACAATGGACTCCGTAAGCTGGTGGTATTGTTGTTGTGAGTCATCCATTTCCAAGATGATGGTTTTAAGATTTTTTTATTTACCGCACATGCCCATCCACGTCAGTTGACTTAAAGACTATTTTTACTCATGCTGTTTTTGAACCCAGGACCTTTTGCTTTACATGTCAACACTCTAACAACTCAGCTATAGCCTACCTCCTTAAAGGAGGGTTATAAAGATAAAAGTTGTAAAAAAGAGGGACTTAAATCTCTGAGTTAGTATTATCACATGGTGATTGTCACGAACAGCTGTATCACTGTATTGAGATAGCTGATAAAATAAAAGTAAAAGATACCAAAAAAGGGGGCGGGGGCTTATCACATGTTGACTGCATATTGCTTGAGATAGCTGATAAAATAAAAATAAAAGATGCCAAAAAAGAGGACGGGGCTTATCACATGCTGACTGCATATTGCGTGACTTAGGTTTTCACTTGTATGATTGTGTGTCATTGTGAATAAAAAATGAAAAAGATACACAAAGATGTTGTCAATAGAAACTCTTAACTCTGTACAGTCTTCCCAAAAAAAAGCAAACCAAATCAAATGCATTTCATCTCTCTTTTATTCCACAATAGGTAATTTGGTACCACATTTTGGGTTTGAATACATTTTATTAGGCATACAATATGTCACGTAACCTATACACCCATACTGTTTACATTAAGGTGTATAAGGTGTTGCAGTTTGTGATAGAACATTCAGGGTGAACCGAAAGCTCATCTTAGATGATTGAATGAGTTGTTGAGTAAAGACTCCCTCCTACATTTGTTTCAAGTACACGGCATACCCTTTTAAAACATGTACATTACATATATTGCTATCATATTTTATAGATTTCATAGAAGGATAAAAAAAATCAAGACATTCTCTTATTTGCAATGAATCTCAAAAAGACCAGTGGTAGCCAAAAGGTACAGTTTTGTAATTTGGTAAGAGGACGTTTTTGTCATAACAGAATCTGTACGTCTTGAATCGGTGAACATCGGTCAGTTGAGCTGTGATTTTATTTCTGGCTATCAAATCTTCGGGTATTTCTATCTTGGTTCCATTCCTCGTTACATCATCCAAAATCATATCCAACATGACTTGAAAGTTTAGTAGCTGGGACGTACGGAATGACTGTGTTATCCCCTTCACTTTCCATACAGTTTCACCATTCGACAACCTGTAACCGTAGTTCTTCGGACCGCCACTTGCATACTCTGTGATGAAAACGTCTGGTCCATAGTCCGCCAACTCGTTGGTCAACATACCTAAGTAGTCCGAGATATAATCTTGCAATGGATTCTGATCCTTTTTACATTTGACGATCAAACTGTCTGTGTCGGAGTAGAGGATGACCGGTAGTTGTTCGTCCACAGCTCCTCCCTTCGGCCCTGTCTCACCAACGGCTTCGAAAAGCGAGTACAAATGTAGACGGGCTAAGGCCGTGGTAAAAGCAGCAAGTACCACATTTGTAGTACCATTATCTTCTATGAATACATCAGTGCTCGAATGGCATACCAACAAAGTATCGCTGTTCACAATATAAACGTTATGAATGGTTACGGATTCACTTTGCAAAAGGTGGTACCATCGTTCTGGCGAGGTGACGTACTCTGTCTTGGGTAGATTAGGACGTTGACCAAATTTTCCCCAGAAACTATTAGCTGCAAATTTTGCTAGTGTACGCATCCCAGGATTTCTAGCAATATTGTTTGGGTCAAGTTTAATTTTCTCTTTTTCATAGTAGTCACTTATATACTTGGCTTTATTATCCTCAGAGTCGCCGACCCATTCTGGATACCCGCTTGCTTCGGTCTTCAGCTTCATGAAAGTGTCAATATATGGAGTAAATAAACCTTTGGTTGTTTCTGTTTCCTGAGCCGAGGTTGGAAAATGCCAGATCTCGTGTGTTTGCAGTATCTTGTAGCCCAGCTCCAGTGCCTTGTCGACTTCAGGTGTGACCCAAGTTCCTTGTAACGCTCGTTGCTCCGCAGAATGGTTGCAAAGATCCTGCTGTCTTGCATCGGCACAAGCTTGGCACAAGGGAAAGAGCAGTTTACCATTGCTCTTGTGCCATAGCACTGGATGGTAGAGGTTATCTGGCGGCAGAATCTTGCACTTGACCAGTCCGTAGTGCTGTCCGGGAATGTAAGGTTTGCCAACTATTACTTCAGGATGTCCAGTAGGAAGTTTACCGGTCTTGTTGATGAATGGGTAGAGTGATGTAACATCAACATACACAATCATCTCATTAGCATCACACTTTGAGTATAGCTGTAGGGCATTGGTCCTTCCACCGGCAAAGGCGTCTCGAGGCTGTAAAGGTGTAGTGATCTGAAGGGTGTCAACAAACTTCTTTATGTCTGCATTATGGTCCAGAAGTTTCTTAAACTTGCTCTCCCACATTGAAATTACTGTATAGCCTTGAGAGCGTAGATATTCTTCTCTGTCAAGGGTCCGGGCGTGCAGTTCACCCATAGAACATTGCAGTAACTGATTGGTAGTAAGTGGGCTGAAGACTTCTGGATCACCGTGGTAATATGAACCATAAAATTCGAGCACAATCTTGCTTTCTTCATGGTAACCATCCACGAAGTACTTGCCTATCTTTTTTTCGCCTTCATTACTGCGTGCATGCCGGTAAGTTTTTCCATCCTTGAAAGATTGCCAAGTTATCCATTGCTGAGCTATGACGCTGTCCCGTCTATGTCCTCGGTAGTTTAAAGCAGGAATAATGCCGATAGTGTTAGGTTCGAGCCAGTTCACACGAAAGGCCTTGTGACAGGCGGATGGCAGCGTGATACAAGTTTCGAAAGGGTCGATTCCTGTCACCTCTTCAAACAGTTCCTGAAACCGTTGACAAGCTTGCCGTAAAACGGTAACATCCAATACGCAGTACTTCACCATTTCTTGTTGCAAATTATAAGTTAGAGACAGATCAGCAGCATAACGCGCAGATTCTGAAGCGTGCCACTCTTCCAGTTTCTTCTTATCTGCCGCACCCAATAAGTTTGGTTCGAAATAGTGCAAGGAAGGAAAAGGGCCATCGTAATTGTGGTTTTCTTCTGTGTTCATTTTGAAAGGGAAGTAGCCTTTATGGTCTGGTAATGAAAACATCTTGCTTAGCGATGCAAGTTTTGTTGGCATGAAACAGTGACTGTCCAGGAACTTGTAAGAGCCTTCACCCACATCAATATCCATCGACATGAGTTTGGAACCGTTAAATAAAACTTTGGGATGCATGTGATGAGCCAGTAGATATTCAAGAGCAAAGTAGGAATCAAATCCACGCGAGTAATGAGCCATTAGTATACGTCTCGGACGATCCTTTTTGCTAGGACGCTTATCCATCTTTAGTTTCTTGGTGGGTGGTGGGCCTTCTTCTTCTTCTTTGCCAACTTTGAGACCGCAGTCTTCTTTGAACACCCAGTCAAAAAACTCGTTCGATGAGTTAAAACCAAAAGATGAACCGTCGGCATGCTGGGCGGCAACATAGCACACTACGTGACGTCCAACTTTGTTACGCCGAGTTTCGACATCCCACGTTATGTAAACTGGTTTTGCTGATGAGGTCTGCTGTAGAGTTTCTGCTTCTTCATCTGCAGCAAGTTGGGGTGTTGCACGAGCAGTCTCACGTTGAATATAGCATACGTGTCTGTCACGGAATACAATTTGTTTACAAATCTTACATTTAACTTGCCCGCAGTGTAACTTCTCTGCATGAATGAAACCACATTGGAAGCAACGACGTTTCACTCCACACAAATTGGACAGAAAATGGTTGTGCAGGCATTCATACCCTTTGAAGTATAGATTGCAAGCATTACACTTCGTAGTGGCGTGTCCGGTCTGAGGACAAGACGTGGATTTACACAAGTGACACTCCCCTGAGCAGAAATGGTTGTCTGAGCCGGTCGTTGAGCAGCATTTGGTACAGAAGTACTCAGCGCAGAAAAAAGCAGCAACGGAAGTAATCACTTCATAATGCCCATTATGTGACAGAATATAAATTTGCTTTGGTTGGCTCACTGGACCTTTGAAGACGAGTTGGAACGAAGCTTCAGCACTGTACAATAAAATCTGGTAATCTGACAAGTACTCTTGAAATTTCTTCATTTCTTCTAAGCTGCAGATTCCTTCTGGTACATGAGCATCATGATGTAGTCGTCGAGCGGCTTTGCTTTGATCTGTGAATGTCTTTTTCAGATGCGGCTGTATCCCTGCACCATACTTATTCTTCTGACGGGCTGGGCCAGCGTCTATTCGTTCACCTCTACGAACCTTGTCGTACCATTTCTGAATGATGAGGTCATTAGGGTTAGCTTTTTTTTATCAGCGAGAGCTTTTCCTACGACCAGGCTACGGGCGAGACATAACTGATCTTGGTTCTTTATCCTGATCACTGAGGTCTTGGCATCCAACCAATTATCAAGCAATAACTCAGTACGGTTGCTAGGGCCCCGCGCTTTGGTCCATTTTCCTCCATAGCCAATGCGCTCGGCACGTTGCACCGAGATGTTTAGTTCGTCAGTTATTGAAAACTGGTCATTGGATTGACATTGGTTCTCCAAAAAAGTAAGTAGCAGGTCCATAGTTACTGAACCATGGTTTGTGAAGGGAATGGACACTGGATTGTTCATACCCGCAGTTGATATAACTAGCCTTAGGAGGGTGTTTTCGGACAAGTTTTCAGGTTTTATGCGTTCTAGTACTTTTTGAAGAACATTCCTTAAAAAGGTTCTAAACTGGAAATCATTAATTGTTACACCTGGATTCTCTATTGTTAAAGAATAGTCGGAGATGGTGAACCTAAATTTTTCAGCATGTACATGCTGGAACCTCGAGAGGGTAAAAGCGTCAGATGGTAAAGTAGACACATTAACAGCAGAAGGTGGAATGTTGTCACTGGAACTGTCTCTGAAGCGCTTTACTTTGGAAGGTCCAGCTATGGCTCCATCGTCAATATTACGCCGTTTAGCGCCTCCTCCGACTTGCACAGCTGCGTTTGAACATTTGTACCGACCCATAACTTCTTCATTACACTTATTTTCTTCTAAGATATCTTCATTTCCTTTCTGAGTCATCCTTGAATTAAATGAAATAAGTCTAACTATGCAGAACATGCATTATATTTTACATATAATCTAGGAAAATATGAAGGCTACTTACACGTCAGAGGAATCGTAGGTAGGCTTCAGCATGGCATGTCCGTCCATAAAATAGCGATGATGCAGGGAGCAGTCTTAAAAAGAAATACCAAGAAAACATGTAGATCATTCTCAGTTTTATAATTAGAATTTCGAGGTATATAACAATGGTCGTTCACATTGATTAGATTTAGTCCATTCTTCATAAAATAGCCATACAACAGTTGAAAGCGAGGTTAACATGAAAACACGAGAAACGTATATAGGTAACCTACAATTATTTATTCAGCATAGCGGTTGAAAGTAAAGTTAACATAAAAAAACACGAGAAATGTATATAGCCGCCAGTGATTCGTTTGCATAGAGTAATTTGTCACAACAGCTGAAAGCATAGTTGATATGTAAAAACATGAGAAAACGCATCTAGTCTGCAGTTATTCGTTCACATTGAATAAATTTGTTACAGTAGTTAAAGTGAGGTTAACATTTAAAAGCAAGAGAAACGTGTAGCCTACAGTGCTTTGTTCACAATGAATAAATTTGTCATAGCAGAGGTAATACATGAAAACACAAGAAACGTATACAGGTAGCCTACAATTATTTGTACACGATGAATAAAGCTGTCATAACAGTTGAAAGTGAGGTAAACATTAAAAAAAAAACACAGAAATGTATATAGCCTATAGCTATTCATTCGCATAGAGTATTTTTTCACAGCAGTTGAAAGCATAGTTAATACGTAAAAACATGAGAATACGCACGTAGCCTGCAGTTATTCGTTAGCATAGAGTAAATTTGTTATAGCAGTTGAAAGTAAGGTTAACACGACGGTAAAAGCATGAGAAACTTGTAGCCTACAGTTATTCGTTCACAATGAATAAATTTGTCATAGCATTAAAAGAGGCGGTAACACGTTAAAACATGAGAAAGGTATATAACCTACATTGTGCAACTTTCTCCTAGTCGTTATAAATAAACAAAACATTTTAAAGTGACGTTAGTTAGTAAAAACGTATATTAGTGTATAGCCTACAACTCGTCATTCATATTGAGTAAATCTGTTAGAGCGGTTGAAAACTAAGTTAGCTCGTAAAAACAGGATAAAAATATAGACTACAATTGTTCGTTCAGGAATAAATTTCTCATTGCAGCTGGAAGCCATGTTCACACTAAATAATAATGTCATAGTAGTTGAAAGTGAGGTTAACACGTAAAAACATGAGAAAGTATAGCCTACAGTTATTCGTTCACGTTGAGTAAATTTGTCAAAAGCAGTTGAAAGCGAGGCTAACATGTTAAAACATGAGAATAGTAACATTTCTGCTATCGTAAATCAGATGCAGCAGTTGAAAGTACTGTTGACAAATCAATCGTTAAACGATTATCACAACCAAAAAAGAGGCATCCCTCAGCATTTAAAATATATATTTTCGTCATGCATAAATAACGATGTAGGCCTACCATCGTTGCAAAGTACGGTAAAAATAAATATGGGCTTACCGTCGATTTGTAGACAAAGTCGGCTTGATGGTCGAGTGCTACATCGAGTACTAGGAAAGTAAATCCTGGAGCAATGAGAGACGTGTTAGCTCGTACAAATCCAAGAAGCAAATGATAATTCGGCAGATATTGGACTGGTTTATATAGGGAGCGTGAGTTCACTTCCGGTAGGTCGTGCGTATATAATACTAACTAAACCCTTCAACTACCATGCTTCACATAGAACCTGTTTTGGCCGATGACTAATACAAATTATCACCTTGTAGCTTACCGTGCCTATTACCCCTTAATGAAAACGACAAGTTGAGACTTGACGTACTTTTAACTTCTGACTTACTGATAGTTTATTTTTATAAGTCCGAATACTTAACTAACTTACAAAACGGGAATACCTTACACATTTATAGTTTTGTTTTTTTTATTATTCAAAGCTGGTCTTTAAGCAGTGTGTGTATATTTGACGTCTCTTAGCTTTGGTAAGAGGGGGAACAGAACCGTAATATTCATGATCAATAATAAAGAGAGAGGCAGTGATTGCTTCAATTACTTTCAGAATTTATTTGCTTTATCGTAAAATCAGTTGATGTTATGAGCAATGCCTCTTTGATACGCTTAAAGGTACATGCCCAGATCCGTGTTTTGCACATAGTCCATGCCAGTGCGCAAGAATACGAGATTTTCTCTTCGACCTTATAGCGATTACATCATCAGCTTAACGATCGTCGAAAGCATCAATGAATCACAATTTAAGGTGAATGAAATGTCTTTCTTTGAAATATAACAACGGCCGCATTTCATTCTTATGGACTCAATAACTCATGAACACCAAGCTTCGCCTAGGATACACTTGTATTACTGGATTACGAGCAAAATAAAGAACGATTTAAGATCCACTTCCTGGAAAGTAGTACCGAGCAAGATGTATAATCCAAGAATGTACCTTTAAGCAACGCTTTAGCCTGCTTGCTAACATGTAGCATATAGGCTAACTTGATCGATATTAAGTTTTAATTCTGTATTTTTTAATTAAAAATACATGAAAGTAGGCTAACAATAATTATCAAGATGTTGAGTCAAACCACGCTGAAGCAGATGCACACAACGATGACTCATCTTCGTATAACCCCCTATACCTTATCCAAACTGATAACTGTTGCTAAGGGCGATACGATGATGTATGTATACAATGATGAATCGAACGGCCCCGACTTGTTCATACTGATGACAATTAGGGAAAAATATGTTGATAAAAAATAAAGGGCTTTTGCTTTAATAATGAAAGTGATAAACATAGACCAATCGACGGTCTGCAGCATACATAATAGAAAAACTCAATGTGTACCAACGCGCTTGTTAACATTTGCGTTGAAAAAAGTTTTTTAACGTTTTAAAAAGTTTTTACGGACCATGGGATAATCGATAGCCAGTTCACCCACTGAACGGAACCGATCGGGCAATAAAAACTTTTTAAAACGTTAAAAAACTTTTTTCAACGCAAATGTTAACAAGCGCGTTGTTACACATTGAGTTTTTCTATTATGTATGCTGCAGACCGTCGATTGGTCTATGTTTATTATTAAAGCAAAAGCCCTTTATTTTTTATCAACATATTTTTCCCTAATTGTCATCAATATGAACAAGTTGGGGCCGTTGGATTCATCATCGTATACATACATCATCGTATCACCCTTAGCAACAGTTATCAATTTGGATAAGTTAGGGGGTTATACGAAGATGAGTCATCGTTGTGTGCATCTGCTTCAGCATATTTTGACTCAACATCTTGATTATTGTTAATCTACTTTCATGTATTTTTAATTTAAAAAATACAGAATTAAAACTTAATATCAATCAAGTTTTACGCTATATGTTAGCAGCTAGGCTAAAGCGTTTCTTAAAGGTACATTCTTCGATTATACATCTTGCTCGGTACTTTACATGAAGTGGATCTTAAATTGTTCTTTATTTTGCTCGTAATAGGCGAAGCATGGCGTTCATGAGTTATCGAGTCCATAAGAATGAAATGCGGGACATTGTTATATTTAAAAGAAAGACATTTCATTAACTTAGATGGTGACTCATTGATGTCGACGGTCGCTAAGCTGATGATGTAACCGCACCGCTATAAGGTCGAAGAGAAAATCTCGTATTCTTGCACACTGACATGGACTATGTGCAAAACGCGAATCTGGGCATGTACCTTTAAGCATATCAGAGAGGAATTGCTCAAAACATCAACTGATTTTATGATAAAGCAAATAAATTCTGAACGTTGTTGAAGCATGCACTGTCTCTCTCTTTATTATTGGTCATTACCATTACGGTTCTGTTCCCTCTATTACCAAAGCTATAAGTGACGTTAAGTACATACACTGCTTATGCCCGTACGTACTATGTACAGACCAGCTTTGAAAAAAAAAAAAAAAACTATAAATGTGTAAGTTGGTTAAATATTCGGACTTAGACAAATAAACTTATCAGTAAATCAGGAGTTAAAAGTACAGCAAGTCTCAACTTGTTGTTTTCATTAACGGGTAATAGATACGGAAAGCTACAGGGTGATAATTTGGATTAGTCATCGGCCAAAACCGGTTCTATGTGAAGCATGATAAGTAGTTGAAGGGTTTAGTACAGTATTACATACGCACGACCTACCGGTAGTTAGGTGAACTCACGCTCCCTATATAAACCAGTTCGATATGTGCCGAATTATCATTTGCTTCTTGGATTTGTACGAGCAACCACGTCTCTTCCTCTCGCTCCAAGGACGTATTTTCCTAAAAAACCCGACGTAGTTCTCGACCATCAAGCCGAGTTTGTCTACAAATCGACGGTAAGCCCTTAATTATTTTTACCGTACTATGCAACGATGGTACATCGTTATTTATGCATGACAAAAAAAAAAAATAATTTAAAATGTTAAACGGAGGGATGCCTCTTTGTTGGTTGTGATAATCGTTTAACGATTGATTTGTCAACAGGACTTTTAACTGCTACATCTGATTTACGATAGTTGGGCTAGGAGAAATGTTAGGCTATGTAGTACTTTTCTCTTGTTTTAACATGTTAACCTCGCTTTCAATTTCTTTGACAAATTACTCAACGTGAACGAATAGTTGTAGGCTATGTACTTTCTCATGTTTTTACGTGTTAGGCTAACCTTGGTTTCAACACTATGACAAATTTACCCTGTGTGAACCTAGCTTCGAACTGCAATGACAATTACACGTGAACGAATAGTTGAAATCTATATACTTTCTCATGTTTTTACGTGCTAGCCTAGTCACTTTTCAACTGCTCTGACGGATTTATTTAACGTGCACAAAATAGTTGTAGGCTATACACTTTTCTCAGTTTATACATCTTAACGCTGCTTTCAACTGCTGTGTCATTTATTTTATGAAACAAACTTGTGAAGAGAAATTTACTCAATGTGGACGAATAGTAAAAAGTCATATTTTCTCGTGTTTTTACGTGTTTACATAGTTTTCAACTGCTAGGTTACGTTTACTCAATGTGAACGAGTAGTTGCAGGATATATCTGATGTTTTTACATGTTAACCTCGCTTTCAACTACTATGACAAATTTACATAGTGTGGACGGCTACTTGCAACTAACCCAGATGAATTTAAAACAGCACAGCAAAAACACAATAAAAACAAAAATACAGCATTAAAAATAAAGAAAAGTATATAATAATAATAAAATATAAAATAATAATAAACGAAGTATCTAAAAATAGCAATACACAGACCAATCAGGGCCCTAACTATTTAAATAGTTAGTTGTAGGCTATATGCGACTTTCTCATGTTTTACAATGTTAACCTGACAAACTGTTATGACAAAATTTACTCAATGTGAACGAATATTTGTAGGATATGTAGCCTACTTTCGCCTGTTTTTACGGGTTAACTATGTTTTTGTTGTGAGAAAGTTACTCATTGTGAAAGAATAACTGTAGGATAGCCTTTATAGCCTAATTACGCCTGTTTTTACGTGTTAACCTTGCCTTCACCTGCTTTGACAAATTTATTCAATGTTAACGAATACCTGTAGGCTACATACTTTTTAATGTTTTTTTACGTGTTAACCTAGCTTTCAACTGCTATGAACAAATTTACTCTATGTAACGAATAACTCAAAGGTGGCCTACATAGCCTACCTTCGCATAATTTTGCATGTTTTTCAACTGTTGATTGGTTATTTTATGAAAGATTGGTTAAGAGAAATTTACCCAGTGTAAACGACTAATATTGGACCTCGAAATTCGATGTTAAATCTGTGGGTGTTCTACGTGATTTCTTAAATTATTATAATTTTTTTCTTTTTCCCTTAAGACTGGTTCCTGCGTTATCGGCTCCTCCTCCTGTGTCCTGTACAGACATTTCTATAGTAATGGACCCGGACTCCCTCTGGCCAAGCCATGTTGAACTCATCCTATTGCTCATCTGACGTGTAAGCCCTTTTTTCTTTTTTTTCTCTGGATTTTTTAAGTAAGGTCTAAAGCAGCTTCTACATTGTTAGATTTATTTCATTTAATTCAAGGGTTACACAGAGGGGAATGGAAGGCAACGTAGAAGAAACGAGCAGTAATGAACAAGTTGCAGGTCAGCATGAATGTCCGAATGTTATTGTGCAAGCAGGAGGAGTGAAACGGCGTATGGTTGAAGATGGAGCCGTAGCTGGGCCTTCCAGCGTAAAGCGCTTCAGAGAAAATTCTAATGACGACATGTCGTCTTCCACTAGTGCCTCTGTGCCTACTCGCCCAACTGATAGTTTTTCCCTCTTGAGATTCCAACATGTGTATGCCGAAAAATTTAGGTTCAGCATATCGGACTATTCATTAAGAATAGAGAATCCAGGCTTAACAACTAACGACTTCCAGTTTAGAACCTATTTAAGGCATGTTCTTCAAAAAGTATTGGATCGCATCAAACCTGATAGTATGGATGAGCATTCACTACTTAGGCTAGTTATATCAACTGCAGGCATGAACAATCCAGTTTCCATTCCTTTCACGAGCCATGGTTCAGTGACGGTCGACCTGCTGCTAACTTTTTTGGAAAACCAGTGCCAATCCAATGACCAGTTTTCAATCACTGATGAACTGACCATCTCAGTACAACGTGCTGAGCGCATTGGTAAAGGAGGAAAATGGACCACAGCTCGTGGCCCAACTAACCGAACCAAGTTACTGCTAGATGAATGGTTGGACTCAAAGCGATCAGTCATCAGAATAAAGAATCAGGATCAGCTGTGTTTAGCACGTAGCATTGTAGTTGGGAAAGCTCTTGCTGATAAAGCTGCGTGCCCATCTGATCATCACGTCTCGAATTGGTATGACCAAGTTCGTAAGGGTGAACGTGATGATGGAAACCCACCTCGTACACGTAATAAGAAACGTGAAGGAAGGCAACCACACAAGCCGAAATCTTTCACACAGCAAAGCAAAGCAGCAAGACAGTTACATCATGATGCTAATGTGCCAGAGGGTGTCTGTGGGTTAGAAGAATTGAAGCTTTTTCAACAGCACTTGACCAATTACCAGATATTATTGTACAGTGCCGAAGCTTCGTTCCAACTCGTCTTCAAAGGCCCAGTGAACCATCCGAAGCAAATTTATATTTTGTCGCACAATGGGCATTACGAAGTGATTACGTCCGTTGCTGCTTTTTTCTGCGCCGAGTACTTCTGTACCAAGTGTTGCTCTACAACTGGCTCCGACAAGCATTTCTGCTCAGGGGAATGTCACCTGTGCAAATCTACATCTTGCCCTCAGACGGGGCATGCAACTACGAAATGTAATGCTTGCAACCTTTACTTCAAGGGTTATGAATGCCTGCATAACCATTTTGAGTCTGACCTGTGTGGAGTGAAACGTCGGTGCTTCCAGTGCGGTTTCATTCACACTGAGAAATTATCCTGTGGACAGGTCAAATGCAAGATTTGCAAGGAAATTGTATTCCGGGATAGGCACCTGTGCTATATCCAACGTGAGACTGTCCAAACAACAGAACAACTTGCAGAAGATGAAGATACAGAAACTTCACAGCAGACTTCATCAGCAAAACCAGTTTACCTCACATGGGATGTAGAAACTCGGCGCAACGAAGTTGGACGTCATGAAGTATGCTATGTTGCGGCCCAGCACGCCGATGGGACATCTTTTGGTTTTAACTCATCAAGCCAATTTTTTGATTGGGTGTTTAAAGAAGACTGCGGTCTGAAAGGTGACAAAGAAAAAGAAGGCCCACCACCCACCAAGAAACTTAAGACAGATAAGCGTCCTAGCAAAAAGGAGCGTCCGAGGCGTATACTGCTGGCTCATTACTCCCGTGGATTTGATTCCTACTTTGCTCTCGAGTATCTACTTGCTCATCACATGCATCCCAAAGTTTTATTTAACGGTTCCAAACTCATGTCAATGGAGATTGATGTAGGTGAATGCTCTTACAAGTTCTTGGATAGCCATTGCTTCATGCCAACAAAACTCGCATCGTTAAGCAAAATGTTTTCGTTACCAGACCACAAAGGCTACTTCCCTTTCAAAATGAACACGGAAGAAAATCGCAACTACGATGGTCCCTTTCCTTCTTTGCAATGTTTCGAACCTAACTTACTGGGTGCAGCTGATAAGAAGAAACTGGAAGACTGGTACGCTTCCGAATCTGCACGTTATGCTGCTGATCCGACTCTAACTTACAACTTACAACAGGAAATGGTGAAGTACTGCGTCTTGGACGTCACCGTTTTAAGGCAAGCTTGTCAACGGTTTCAAGAACTGTTTGAAGAGGTGACGGGTATCGACCCGTTCGAAAGTTGCATCACGCTCCCATCTGCCTGTCACAAAGCATTTAGAGTAAACTGGCTCGAACCTAACACTATTGGCGTCATTCCTGCTTCAAACTACAGAGGTCATAGACGGGACAGCATCATCGCTCAGCAATGGATAGCTTGGCAATCTTTCAAAGATGGAAAAACTTACCGGCATGCACGCAGTAATGAAGGCGAAAAAAAGATAGGCAAGTACTTTGTCGATGGATACCACGAAGAAAGCAAGACAGTGCTCGAGTTTTATGGGTCCTACTACCATGGTGATCCAGAAGTTTTCAGCTCCCTTACTACTAATCAGTTACTACAATGTACCATGGGTGAACTGCATGCTCGGACTCTGGACAGAGAAGAATACCTACGCTCTCAGGGATACACAGTAATTTCAATGTGGGAGAGCAAGTTTAAAAAGATTCTCAAATACAATGCCGACGTAAAGAAGTTTGTTGACGATCTTAACATCAGTACACCTTTACAACCCCGAGACGCTTTTGCCGGTGGCAGGACTAATGCATTGCAACTGTACTCGAAATGTGCTAGCGACGAGATGATTGTGTACGTTGATGTCACATCACTCTACCCATTCATCAACAAGACTGGCAAGCTGCCAACTGGACATCCTGAAGTAATAGCTGGCAAACCATACGTTCCCGGACAGCACTACGGGCTTGTCAAGTGTAGGATTCTGCCGCCAGGTAACCTGTATCATCCAGTGCTATGGCACAAGAGCAATGGTAAACTGCTCTTTCCCTTGTGCCAAGCTTGCGCTGATATGAGGCAGCAGGATCTTTGCAACCATTCTGAAGAGCAACGAGCGTTAGAAGGAACTTGGGTCACACCTGAAATCGACAAGGCACTGGAGCTGGGCTACAAGATCCTTCAAACGCAAGAAATCTGGCATTTTCCAACCTCGGCTCAAGAAACAGAAACAACCAAAGGCTTATTTACTCCATACATTAACACGTTCATGAAGTTGAAGACCGAGGCAAGTGGTTATCCAGAATGGGTCGGCGACTCTGAGGAGAATAAAGCCAAGTATATCAGTGACTACTACGAAAAGGAGAAAATTAAACTTGACCCTAAAAATATTGCTCGAAATCCTGGGATGCGTACACTTGCAAAGTTTGCTGCTAATAGTTTCTGGGGAAAATTTGGTCAACGTCCAAATCTACCCAAGACGGAGTATGTCACCTCGCCAGAACGATGGTACCACCTTTTGCAAAGTGAATCCGTGACCGTTCATAACGTACATATTGTTAACAGTGATACTCTGTTGGTATGCCATTCGAGTACTGACGAATTTATAGAAGATAACGGTACTACAAATGTAATTCTCGCAGCATTTACCACTGCCTTAGCCCGTCTGCATTTGTACTCTCTTTTCGAAGTTGTTGGTGAGACAGGGCCGAAGGGAGGAGCTGCTGAGGAACAACTGCCCGTCATTCTCTACTCCGACACAGACAGTCTGATCGTCAAGTGTAAAAAAGATCATAATCCGTTGCAAGATTATATCTCGGACTACCTAGGCATGTTGACCAATGAACTGGCGGACTACGGACCCAACGTTTTCATCACAGAGTATATCAGCGGAAGCCCGAAGAACTATGGATACAGACTGTCAAATGGTGAAACTGTGTGGAAAGTAAAGGGAATAACACAGTCATTCCGTACTTCCCAGCTACTAAACTTTCAAGTCATGTTGGATATGATTTTGGACGATGTAACGAGGAATGGAATCAAGATAGAAATACCTGAAGACTTGATAGCCAGGAACAAAATCACAGCACAACTGACTGACGTTCATCGTTTCAAGACATACAGATTCTGTTATGATAAAAATATTCTCTTGCCAAATTACAAAACTGTACCTTTTGGCTATCGATGGGATTTGTGAGACTTTTACTTGTTCATTGTAAAATAGCACTACAAATACGACCAGATTTTGAATTTTTACATTTCGTAACAGTGTGCTCCTAGAGAAGAATTTTTCTCAGTGGATATACAATCAACAGCCCATTTAACTCATAGTTGAGCTTATGGTTATTATTGTATGTTCTATATCAAAATGCGATACAGTGGTACGAAGATGAAAGACGTTGCCAAATTACATACTATTAACGTATGATAAGGATTCACAAGTTGTTTTGAATACTTACGTGAATGCACCAAATGAATGTATTGTATTCTATTGTATTCTATGTACACCCATTGTGAAATAAAAGAGATAAAGTACATTTTGTTTTGCTTTTGTTTTTTGTAAGGCTGTACAATGTCACCACATGGATTACTTAAAATCGACACATAAAAAATGGAGAGAAAGGGTACGGATTGCAACACAAAGTTAAAAATAATTACATTATAAATAAAAATAGAGTAATAATATTGCATAGATTTACTCAATTGAACAAAATACAGACAAATTAAAAATTAACACAACGGATCGTATGAGCAACGGTGAGAGCATCCACAAACGACGTCATCACAGACACGCAATGAGTGTGCTGATTACAAATTAAACACACGCGTGACAACAAATTCAAGAGTTATTGTCATCACTTTTGTTGTATCTTTCATTGTTCATATTAACGATGCCACACCAGCATTTGAGTGATAACTAAGCGGTCAGCAAGTGATATGAAGCCAACGTGTGATAAGAGCCCCTCTTTATATCTTTTATCTTTGTATCTTTCATTTAAGTGTGATAAGAACAGCTATCTCAATAACTGACTGGTCAACCAGTGATATCCGTCGTTCAAGACAGTTAGCCTATGATAAGACTCCCCCAGTGATTATAGTGATAAGACTCACTCTTCTTTGCAGCTGCTTTAAGCATGCACTGATAAGCTATCTGGATAGCTCAATGGGTAGAGTGTTGGACTGTTTATCTGTAATGTGAAGGATCCTAGGTTCGAAACCTACAGAAGTAAAATAATTTCTTTAAAATAAATATTTTTTCGTTATTGCAAAATATTTGCAGCTGTGGTCCTCCACTGAGTGGAGGGACCGCGTATAGGAAGTCAGCCATATTGTAAGATAAGTTTTCGGATAAATAAAAAAATTAGGGACCACAATCCTGGAAATAGATGACTCACAACGATATCCCCATCTTACCGATAAATGACATAATGGGTAGTGATGTCATGCTATAATCTGATAAGATTGAAAGGCGTTCCCCCATTGTCTGGTGTGACGCCATCAGATAACATTGGAAGATCTTTCTGCTCGACTGTGAAGCCCCTGATTAGATAAGATGCTGGGGTCTGATTGGTCAGTTCGGGGCGGCCCTATACTAGGGTACATCTCAATTGCGCAGAAAAAGTAGACGTAATTGAGCAGTAATTCACTCCCGTGGTCATTGGCTCCTGATTATATAAAAATTATATTTCACCTATAGGCTATACCCTGGTACAACTCCCCACGGAGAAGCTTGCCGCGTTGGTGCAATGACCACAAAAGCAAAAAGCCAATCGATTTTAAGGCGGCGGATTTAAGCATTGTAAACCCAGAATGTTTATTTTTAAAACTAAAAAATTAATACAATTCGTTTAAAGTTCCAGTGAATCATTCCTTCCTTCCAGTTGTCAGGAACAGTGGTACTGTCAAGATGGTACGTTGCTATTCTTTTGATCCTAGGATCGCTAAAAAAAAATTTATTTCTATTCTTTGCATTTACGAGAATCGCGTGGTGTTATGGCGAATATCAGCCTAGTTAAGCAACTTTACAAAATGAAATACCGCAAATGACGATTTAAAGATTTGGACGATAGTAGAGGACAGGATAGTAGATTTGTATGATAGTAGAGGACAGGTAAAAAGATTACGATGCAGACAAATTGCAAAACATGCACATTTATATATTTTTTTTATTCACCAAGAATCCACTGAGCAAGAATCAACAGCGTTTGTACAGCCAGTATTTTGCTTTACAGATGCTGCTGCAGGT